>BMAW01025639.1:0-110104 GCA_019974015.1 Nephila pilipes
AGATAATTGTTTCGTTAAAAACAAAAATTGAGTTAAGGTAATGATTTTAAAACTTTTGTTTTCAATATGAGAGTAATCCAAATAAAATCTTGTAAAAAAAAGTAAATGAAAAGTGTATATATATATATTTATTTATAGAAATATAAAATTTGCTTTTTTTTTTTAGTTTTTATAAATTTCGCTCTAAAAGCAACAAGAGAGCTATGAAATTTAAAATAAATATATATTACAATCTGTGTCTTTTAGTTACAAAAATCAAACTCTTAATAAAAGCAAATACCTTGATATAAATTTTCTTTCCTATTGGGGCAATTAGAATTGGATACAATATTATCAACAAAATTCAAATAATTATTTCAGTTAATACAACCGCATACTGACAATACAGCAACCTCATTGAGCAATTGTTTTGATCAGGTTTCAGCTTTTTAGCCACCTAAGGGGCTATTGTTTTAGTTGGATCAATTTTGGCGAACCAGATCACTTTCCGCGTACGAAATTACTTTCCAATTTTTAATCGTTCGCTTCAATTTTAATTACATTTAGCTTAAATATATTCAATTTAATAATTAGTCATTTCCTTTAATTTTAATTACATGTAGTTGATATAATATTCAATTTAAGAATTTATCGTTTGCTTTGATTTTAATTACACTTAGCTAAAATGAAATCAAATTAATAATTTACTGGTTCCTTTAATTTTAATATCAGAAAAGTTTACTATTGTCCATTTATCATTTACTATAATTCTAATATTCAATAATAATTAAAAAAAAAAAAAAAGCGCACTTTGGGTGGCAAAATCTGTTCTTTGCAAAATTGTGTATATAGAACATTTTATTATATTAAAATTTATATTTATATAATTAATCAGTATACACAAAATTTGAAATATCACTAGCATTGTCGATCTTTTATAAATCAAGTGATACGATTTTGAAAAAAATGAAATAGTAGAAACGGATTTTTTGAAATTAGAAGGCATGAAAAAAGCAGTAAAAAAAAGTTGTCGAAAGGGAAGAATGACTATTTTTGAAGCAATGAAAAAACCAGTTTCTTCCTAGTTTGGGATAGCTTTCAAACACTTGAACAACACAGAAGGGCAATTTAGCCTCAGGAGGGACCGATCCCTACCGTAAAAGCTTGCAAGAAACTGTGTAAAAGAATGACGGAGATTAAATTACCCACTTTTTCTCTTGTTTTGAATGGAGGGGGAGATAGAAGGGGAAGAATCGAGGTGGGGAAACAGCTCTACTTCTTTCAGTTCTGTCTAGAGGAAATATTTATTACCCTGTGAAGTCATTTTCAAACTTTATGATAGCTGTCAAAACATAAATATAAGAAAATGGAAAATATTAGAGCAAAATTGAAAAAATTAAAAGCATCTAAGAAGTTCCTAATTTGAATTCAAGCGAAATAAAGAAATTTAAGAAAAATAAAGCTTGTAATTTCTCTTTTATAAGAGAACTATTTACTTCTGCTCCATATGACCAGTATTGTATGAGTACTTTGTCCGCACTAAGTAACGCCCCTTCCCAGTAGAGGGAGTTTCGTCGATTCTTACTTTCGGAATCGCTCGAAGGGAGCCTTAAGGTAAATTTATTTGCTTATAGAAATATGTAGTTAATTGCAGATTTATTTTTCCTTCCTTTCTGTAAAAATTTTAAAATGCAAAGGAATCTATTTAAATTTGTATTGTAAAATTATTTATATATGTCTTAAGAAGTAGCTTTAAATAAATTCAATGTAAGTGAATTATGAAATGCATTGGTGAAAATTTGCTTATTGAGTAGTTGAAGTAAATCATTTTAAAAGATTTATTTTCATTATTCTGTTTGGTTTTGCTTCTTTAGTTGTTGCTTTTAGGAATAAAAATAGAATATAATTTTTTTATTTTTATTTTGAGTAAAGTATCGGGTACCCTTTGGCAAGTTAGAAAATAGGTCACCAGAGTAGTTACATCAAAAATGAACAGTAAACCAAAACTAAATATATTCTGTCAAAGAAAAATGGTAAATTTAAATATTATAAAATGAGAATGAGGTTATTGTAATTTTTTGGAAAAAATAATATGTAAGTTTAAATAATTATTTATTATTAAATATTGTTTTTTGTTCCATAAAATTATAATCTATCATTTTAAATATATAATTATAGATTTTATTATGGTTAATTTTTTTTTATTTCATTATAAAATCTGTAATAATGATATAAATTTTTGAAAATTGATGTAACTTATAGCAAAGTTATGCTATAAGATATATACAAAAAAAGTAAGAGATTTTCCTTATTAAAATAGAGTTCATCCAAAAGAATGAAAATTTATTCATTGCAAACTGAATATCACTCTTGAAATTTCAATCTTTTCCAAATTAAATCTAATACATGCACCATTGTAAAATATGCATTTTATCCTCTGACACCAAATAATAAAATTTTTAAAAAAAATGATATTAATTTTTTCAGGCATAATTTTTATATTTAACAGTACAATTAAAAGAATACTTCAAGGCCCCATAAAACTATAAGTAATAGGAGGGATGGTTGAAATACATAAAAATAATGTTACATATTTTTAAAATGTTATCTGCTTTTTATCAAAAATCATCTGTGACATAGCACTCAAGAGCAGAAAAGGCATGATCTACTTGAATGTTACCCGTAAGAAAAATTATCAGGGTTGCTATAAATTTATACACCAGTTTGAAATCTTTATTACTCCTGAAATTTACAGTGACAAATATTTAAAAATCCATTTTCTAAACTCATTTGATATAGCAGACAAACACTCATATTGATATGATAGAATAATTTTATATACATACACACACACACATTATTTTGATGGGGCAAATCGGAGCACCATCTAACATGACCTTGCCTGGGTGGTTATTCAATCTATTTTGTGCCTTGCCTCTCAGAGCAGGAATCTGCTCAACATTCCATCCACGGGGTACACCTAGGATCCTTTACCTTGTTTCCACAAGGACATTCAATACTTCACTGCTACCAAATTTTTGTATGCATATTTATGTCAAAATGTATGAGAAGTTGAGGATTAATTTTTTTTTTTGACAATGAGTGTTATAAATAGTCTTTTAGTGTGAATATTTTGTCTTTTTTAGAAATTGATTCTTCATCATTGTGTACCAAATTTAAAGATCCCCCCCCCCCATCCTCACCCACAGGAAGCACAATTAAACGCAAAACGGACACGGGCGGTTTTATATCCCCACCAAAAAACAAAACTAAACGTCAACTAAATCTCTCCACCCCACTCAACATCCCATTACAAATTCAAAATAAATTTGCTGGCCTCACCATTTCTGAAATTGAAAAGAATTTACCAGTCTCTAAGCCATCAGCCTCCCACACACACCCCACCACTTCAAAAATTCCATCACAAAAAATAGCAACAACCAAAAATCTTCCACCCCCAATTATGCTCAAGATCCACAAAAACTACCGAAATCAACTTAAAGAACTGACCTCAGCCATACCTAAACTTAGAACAAGACTTTCGGGAGAATACATAAAACTCTACACAGATACCTTCGAAGAATACCGGAAATTAGCCAAAACACTTGAAAATACTAACTATCAATATTACGTCATTCAACCGGACACAAGACCTATTAAAATAGTTTTTAAAGGACTTCCAAGAGTTACCCCTGTAACAGATATTGAAGAGGAACTTTCAGAAATGGGATTCACCTACTCAAAAGTAAACGAATGAATGAAACTTCAATATACAAAAGTATTTCATCCTTTCCTCTTCAATATGAAAATTATTCATTGGAAAATTTATATTTACATACCAGAAAAAATATATAAATACGGGGTAGAATAATAATAAATATTGAACATAGTATTAAAACAAATATTTTATCTTTTTTCTACGGTTATTTCCAATAATTTGTATGTAATATTTCATTGTAAATCAACAATCATTACGTCCATAAATAAGCTACGAAATGATCTTTATAATATAAAAATATGCGTGTCTTTTGGAAACATGAATATGGAATCTTGTTCTCAAAAGGGCCAGTAAGTAGTACTGAAAATTTAGTAATCGTTCAAAAAAAAGGGGGATGCAATAGAGATATACATAAAAGAATGTCGGATCAAGTGATCAACACACCAAAGAAGAAATAAATCGATGTGTAGATCTATAATAAATGTATGCTAACATAATGAGAATTAGTTTAAGTGTATTTGTGTTTACCAATAAATTGTGCTTGTTTTTCTGCATTACGTAACATTTAAGAGTGAACGTACCCTCATTAAGTGTGGAAGTCAAGCATATAACTTTCTTCGTGTTTATTCCCGATGAAATGTCGTAGAAAGTGAAAAGAATTTGTCACTAAAAGAAGGCTTTAAGACAACAAATATATGAAAAAGATGGAAACGCAAAGGTTGTAAGGGTACTCCGTTATTATTCAACTCTTGAGCAATAAATCTTAACGATATATAAATGTTTAAGGCTAGAACGTACGTTTAAACAAGATTTTCGGCTAAAATGTGCCATGTTTTTATATTATTCATTTTAAAAAAAAATTATTTACTTTCTAAATAGGCTTTCGTTTGAGTCTAGGATAAGTAGGAGCGAAATTAAAGCGAATTAAAATCTTGGTTGGAGTTGCCTACCCACTCGGAAGTACCAATTTTAGGGTCTGTGAATGACTGGAAGTTTGATAAGTCTTCTTAACTTTACTGTGATTTAAGTCATATAATGTGCAATATTTTCTTTACAATTTTTATTGAAATGCTGAATAAGCAAGTCACAAAATTTGGAATTACTCTTCAAGAATTTTGCGAAAGGAGATGGCAATAAGAAAAATCTCGTTATGCATATAAATGCGTGAATGGGATGCGATGCAGTTTAAATCATTGCTTCCCCCTTTTTGACCTGAAGACTTTGACAAAGATAACCCTAAGGGCACGCGACGTTACCAGGTTCTCACCCTCTCAAGTACTGGCAGCTCCTGTTGATGCACTAGTGTAACAGCCACTGCCATAATGTTTTGGTGTTGCTTAAAGTCGAGCTCATTTTTTACCTGAAGGAATCAAATAGTATGACTTATTAGATATCTAAGTAAATACGTAAAACTTGCAACACAATATTTTTTAAACAATGTGCCAAAATAAGGTGAACATTTATTACATTCACCATATAATTAAATTTGTCAAATCACACATAACAAAAAATTAATTTTACCAACATATATGTCTTTCAAAACAAACCTTTGTTGCATCGGATTTCTCTATGAGCAAGATGTTTACATCTTGTAATACATCAGTTTTATTTCAATTCATATATTTAATACAATTCTCACATTATTCAATTATTTACATATGGTAGGAAATAATCTGAGTATATTTTTATACATCTATAGACTTAATTCTCGTTTAATTGTGTAGTTAAAATGTTGCTCAGTAAGACTATTTATACTTGCATCTGGCGTTTGTTTGTATACTTCCGATATAAGCTTTAAATTATTTTCTAGCTCAAACAGATGTATTTTTGAACTGTTAACGGCTATTTCAACCTTTTGTTTTGATTAAGCTTATTTTGTATTTCAAATTATTACATGTTTTAATATTGTTACGCATCATTAGATCATCGGTTGATTCTGACATGTTAAAAATAAAGGCCTCAATATTTATTCTAGTATCGTAATTATTTTAAACCCTCTGAAAAACAAATGTGAACAGTTAAAGTGTAATTAAGCTCTTCTGAATTATAGTATCTTTTATATATATAAATACTTTATATTTATTGGATTGATTCTGTTTAAAAAATAAAGCAACATTGAATTAAACTATTTTCTCTTTTAATCAGGATACATAATTAAGCTGCAACAGTTATATAACAATTTATGATTTAAACGGGTGCATTTTTGTACCTTGAAGGGTTTTTTAATGTGTTTTGCACAAAAAATTAATTTAATCATAAGTTGATTATAATGTTTCAAAAAGGTTTCAACAGTATTAAGAAAAACATATGTGAATATGTAAATACTATATACAATTTCAAATTTAATAATATATATTTAACTAGCATTAAATTCTTTTTCTCAAAGTAATATTTATTAATCAAATATCATTTGTACTTATATGTTTTAATGAAAATGAAGAGCGGAAAAATTTTACTATTGTAAACAACAAGACACATTCCTAAACTTATATTAGTGATAATGTAAACATTTATAAGTGTTTTTACAATTTATAATGAATTATACATATCTATAGTATTTGTGTCATGTATCGAATACAAAAGAAAATGTTTTATTTATTCAGTGTGCATGAAGGTTGGAGTTCATGAATAGAATAAAATCTGAATATACTGCACCAAATATTTATTCAAAATTTTGCAATAATTTTGGGCCACATTATAAAAAGAAACCAAGATATGAAATGTCTCTGTATAAACCTTAATTACATAAAAATCAAATTTTGAATTACAACACAAACATGTATAGTTTCTAACCCCAAGTCATAGGAGTTTAAATCGGATTATTTAAAAAAATGTGAGACAATAGTGATGAAACACAAGCACAATCACTTATAATATGATGAACAGTGAGACATAACAGGAAGGATGCTTGATTAGATTGTGAAAATTTGGTTCCAAAATATATATTAAATTTGATTTAAATTAAAACCATATTCTTTAAAAAATACACATATTCTGAAATATCTTACTCCTGTCATAAAGCATCTGAAATTTACTTCAATTCATAATAGAATTAATCAGGAATAAAAACTATTTTTGTCAACATTTTAACATTAAACTAGTTTAGTGGTACCAACTTCCCCCTTTGCGACTTGGTAGGCTGAATTGGGAAATCCAAATTACAAAATAGTTCAATGATTAAAAGATGCAAAAAAGTTCAGCGCGATAAAATGTACAAAAATAAAATCTATAATTCTAAAAATTATCAACAAATCAAAATATAAAAATTACTTACAAAAATTAAAAGAAATGAAGATTCAAATTTGAGAGTAGTAAGACGGAATTTTCCTTAAGCTTCAAGATGGATATCACATACTCAAAATGAAAAAAAATATATATATATAACACGTCATCATCATTTAAATTGAAAAAAGATTTAAATCATTGTTTGATTGGTAATAAAGTGTAAAAGGATGCAAACTATTGGTTGGTAATAAGTTGTATGGTAAAGGAGTATAATGGTCCAGAGAGTGAGTAAAAATGTAAGCTGTGTAAATGCAAATAAATAAATAAATTCTTCACGGCTAGACCACTAACAAGTCGACTTTGTGGACCTATTGTTGTGTGGTGGATTTGAAAATGGATGACGATTCGCAAAGATGTTTAATATATTTGTGATGTATATAAGTATTTAAGAAATTTATTGGATAATCATGATCTAAACAGTTGTTGAAGAATTTTTAATGTTATTAAACTTGTCTATTTTATATGTGGTTAATTTGTTATTACGTAATAAAAAGTTTAATAAAATATTCTTATAAATAGATCTGTGTAGATTACTGTTCCAAAAAAGGATTTTGATTACACGGAATTCGAATCTTTCTCTTTTGTCATAAATATTACTAATTAGTCCATTGTCAACAATTTGCAAATCAAGATCTAGAAATTCTACTGTATTAGAATTAAGATTAGTTTTTAATAATTTGAGATAATTAGGGTAAAACGAAACATTTGGTTTAAATTCCTCAGTTTTACCTAAAATAATTAAATCATCTATGTAACGATAAAGAAAGTAAGAATCATTATCAATCTGTTTTAATCCATAAAAATGTAAATAAAAATTGGCCAGACAATTAATAGCTGGACCTCCCTGAGGGAGACCCTGAATTTGCTTATAGAGATTTTGACCGAAAATTATAAAATTCTCTTGTAATACAAGTTTAATAAGAATATTGAATTTTTCACATTTTATTGTTTGATTAAAATGATATTTATTGTATAAAATTGCAAGAACTTTAATTAAATCTTGAATATCTATTGAGTTAAAAATGTCTTTAAAATCATACCCATGTATAGAGAATTTCTCTCGTTCCTTCATGTTCTTGACAATTTCAAAACTATTTTTAATAATAGCAGTATTTTCAATATTATCAATAGATTTTTGAAGAATGGATTATAAAAGTTTGCCAGATTTAGTGATATAGGTGTTATATCCATTCGTAATACTTCGAAATTTGACAGGATGTTTGTGAAATTTTGGCGTTAAGAAAATATATGGAAAATTAATGTTTGTAAGATGTAAACCCAACTTCTTATTGAATGCCAAAAGACGATTATTTATTTCTCTGTTACTATATTTGGATAACTGGAAAGCGTTATTATTCAAAACATGTTCACTCATGGTTTACATGGTTTAACAATTCAATCTTTTGTTGTGTACATATTTATTGAGTTGAAGGAAACTTAAATATCTTGTGTGTGTGAAGTAAAAGGGGCGGTATCAAGAGGCACATCGTCATTACTGCGCATGCGCGTTGGGCTGATGGTGGAGCTACAATCCTGTAAATTGAACCTTAAGAAAAGAGCTGACAGCCAATGTCGTAGTGTAACCCTATTATTAAACCTAACCAATACGGCTTCGATAAAAAAAAACTCTCCACCCTACACCCACTTTTAAACCTAACTGAAACAATAGCCTCAGGAGTAGAAAAACGCCCATCCACAGGAGCAGTTTTCCTAGACATCCAAAAAGCCTTCGATAGGGAGTGGATTGACGGATTAATTTATAAGCTTATCACAAACAACTTCCCCGCCCCCCCTCATACACCTCCTATGCCACTGAAAGAACTTTCCAGGTTAAAGTTGGGACCACACTATCTAACCCAATTAATATTAAAAATGGAGTAGTTCAGGAATCGCTTCTCGGCCCTCTACTTTTCAATATTTTTTATAAATGACATCTCAAACTACTCCCCCACCACAATCAACCTCTATTACGCTGATGACACTGCTGTGCTCGCTAAATATAAAAGTCTAAAAACTGTTACTAAAGCCTTGAATTTCCACCTCAAAATGCTCGAAAACTAGTTCAATACTTGGAAGATCAAATGCAATGTTGAAAAATCTGCAGCAGTAATTTTCACACAAAAGAGAATTTTCCCTCCATACAACACACAAATCCCTTGGTCTGAGTCAACTAAATACCTTGGTATTACATTTGATAAACGCCTCACTTTCAAACAACATCTCACACAATCGCGCGAAAAATTCCGCAGACTTACAAGAAAACTTTACCCCCTAATTGGGCGGAATTCTAATATGTCCTTAGAAAATAAAAAGCTTCTCTACACCTCCGTGATGCGCCCAGTAATTACGTACGCATGCCCTGTTTGGGTTTTCTCTCGTAAATCCGATGTTTAAATACTAGAAGCAGCTCAAAGTACTACTCTCAGAATGATCACTAAAGCCAGGTGGTTCATGAGGAACACTGAAATCAGAAAAGATTTAAAAATCAAAATCTTTCGAAAACACATACAAGATATCTCCAAAAAAAAATTTTCTCATCACTACAAAATAATAGTAATATTAATATCCAAAATGTAGAAAATTATCTTCCTAATCCTAATAGCAAGAGACCAAGAATTATCCTCTTCGATTCCTATGAGCCACCATAATTTTTAAATTCAATATTAAATTTTATTTCATTATTTTCTCTTCACTATATCCTATCTTTTTCATACACCCCAATACCGGCCATGCCCCACCCATCTCAATAAGCCAGACTCCAGGAGGACCAATAGAAAGTGGCGCTATGAACGTAACCTACTCACTAAGCACAAGAACTTTACAGCCACCTGACTGAATCCCCACCCCTCCATCTGAACTTCATCTCCACGCAAGACTTGGAACCATTCCAGAGTAACTTTCCATCATCGCAAGTCGTCACCGTAGCTCCATGCACGACACGGGGTGAAAGGAGGCTCCGCCACCTAGGTACCCATTGATTCATTCAATAGCTTGTCGTAGTATAACCAGGAGAGGGAAGAGGAGGTGACTGTTCCAGACCAGTATTTATTGCCACTTACCGAGCAAATGTTTCACCAACTACGGTTTTCTATGTTAAGTACCCAGAACTGCACAGATATAGAGCTGAGTAACAATGTCGAATGGTACAATCATCCAAAACAGAAGTAATTTTTTTCTATGAATTCTTGTTTCCATGCAGAAATTTTGCATATTTTTTTTGTGTAGTTGCAACCGGTTATAAATATTTGTGAATATAACTCAAATATGTTGATATAAATTCTTTTCAATTTTGCGTATATCACATTAAAATGGAATAAAATTTTTAAAAAATTCGTTCCGCAATTTGAGTGTATAAACATAATCGCAAAAAAAAGGCTTGTGTTATGTTCAAATAAGTGGTTGTAAATTATGTAATAATGAAGTGATTGCTAGTTGTTTCTAGGGTTATAATTTAAATAAAGATGCTCAAAATTCTCCACATTGGTACATTATACTTTTCTTTCTTTTTTTTTTTTTTTTTCTTTTTAAATAATCCAAATGTGGCCGCGGTATCGTAGTGGTAATGATCGCGGATTTGTGAGAAATGAAGTAGAATCTAAGGAAAGTAAGGAAATAGTTCTAAAAGTTGTGAAACTTAGCAAACTTCTTCTCAAAATTATAAAAACAACAAACTATTCAAAACCTAAAAGTATATCAACTACTTCAGCCTTAAATACTCAAATAAAAGCTGTTGGCTTATTTTATAATGATAATCGTGATTCCATGAATTGTAAAAGATCGGATGTGGAACAAAAAAAATAAGGAAACTTAAGATTGAAGGCAAGTGCTGGTGAAGTTCTTAAAAAAATGTCTCGCGAATGTAGGGCAAAAATTACGTATAAAAAAACTTGGTCAATTTGCTGAAGAGATAAACCTTATAACGCTCAAGTGCAAGGATGCGAAATTGCTTCCGGTGACTTAAGCACGAATAAAAATGCTGAAAATATTTGTTCCTCATAATATTAAAACAAAAATTAAGGCCTTCTTACAAACATTGTACAGTTTTAGCGTGCTCACTTACGACATCGGTATTAACTAACCTTATTTTGAATTCTAGATATCATAGAAACTTTGTTTCCTCTGAATTGTTCAAAAAGTTGAAATCAAAGCCAATACGCGTTACGAATGGTTAGCTATCTTTGCTTTTGAAGAGAAAACCACGCAGGAAAGTATCCTATAGTTTTGTTAACAGTACGCAACAAGGATCAAAGTTCACAGCATTGTGTAATAGAAACTCTCAAAACGGAATTTACATCTAATTTCTCTGTCAAGTTTAGTTTAGTTTAGTTTTTATTAACGTCGCACTAGAAGCAACACGAGGGCTATTGGCGACGGACCTCGTCATTTTGAACCACGGTCAAGTGACGAGGACGACACCTGAGCTAGCACCCCCCTCTCCTAACATCCCCACCACGCCAACGGGAGGACTTTGGGCCCCGAACAGATTTAACGTGCATCAGCCCCGGCTACACGGCGGGTCTTTGGTGGCCAAGGATCGCACCCGCGACTGAACGAAAACCGCCGATCGCGAGTCCACGACCTTGGCCACTAGGCTACGGCGGCTTTTCTCTGTCAACATTCCCTATGTTTAGATTCGAGATGCATGAAAGAAAACGGGTTATAGACTGTTCACTTGTAGATAAATGTGATGACCGGGAATGACAGAAGAGTCCCACTGTAGTTCGTGCATGTCGTAAGAGGCGACTCAAATGGGCACCCAGTGCCTGGGGGCTTAGCTGAGCACCCTGTCCCAGGAATTATATCAGGGGGCCTCAGGGAATTTTTTTCTTTGGGTAAGTACGGGTATCATGACTCCGAGGCAACCTGGTGACACACTTTTCGGTAGTCAGTGGTGGGGCACATTCCATTGGGGAGTGGTGAAATTTTTTAATTCCCTTTTGGCCGCCTAAAGCCGAGTCATAAACAAAATATTTATACAAACCCTATAGACTTATCATTTAACGTTTCCTTTTTCATTTCATCAATTATTAAAAAAATTTCTTTCGCAAATATGCACAAATTGCTGTATGATTCATCGTGGTATGATTGTGTTAAGGATAGTACAATAGAAAGTATTTTACGTGGCTGTAACACATACGCTGAAAAAGCGTTTCAATCTAAGAAAGATGAAAAATAGCTCGGTTTAAAAACACGCACTTTTTTTTTTGAGAAAGAATTTTACATTACCAATACTATAACCTCATGATCATTTTCTAGAGATAAAACTTATACATTTCAGACTCTTACGTTTAGGATGTGTGAGAGCTTAAATTCCGATGTGCAGTTCGAGAGAAAACTTTTGGGTCCTTAAATTCAGAAAGACTATGAGAAGAGTTATTAAAAAATGTGTGATATGTCGAATATTTGATGCCAAACCGAAGGTCTTCCTACAGATCGTGTTGAAGAGGCAGCTGCATGTGAAATAATCGGCTCTTCCCTCTCCACACCACAACCCTCTCGGGTGACGCCCTCGTCACTTGACCGAGTGAGTGAAGACAAAGATTATTGGAGCAAGAGCCAAACATGGATATGCTGCACCAAACAAGATCAACTGTAGTCCAGGCGTGAAAATATTAAAAAAAAGACAAAAATGTCTCTTGATCGAGGTTCATAATGACGAAGTCTTTCGCCAATTGCTGTCGTGTTACTTCTGCGACGTTTATAAATAACTAATCACTTCTAGTTCCTTTCTCAAAGAAAACCCCTTAGAATTTTTTAAAAAAAAGAAAAGAAAAAAGAAAACTTGTTAAATGAAGCTTGTTTTTTGGAGATATAGGTTTTTACGAGAATGGAAAAAAAATTCTGGATATCTAATGAGGAAAATTATATTCTCGTAGATCGACCAATGAGAATCGAGCTAGATATATTTGGCAACTATGTGGCCCTTCTGGGATCCCGAGGAAATATATTTATTGTGACCGTTCATTTTCCCTTCAAAACATATATACATTTATCTAAAAATTATTAAAATATGTTCATAAAAACTCATCTTTGTTTAGTTTTTTTGGTTTTGTTTATTTACGAAAAGTACATAATGAACAAGTGAAAAAAATTATTTATGTAATCTTTCCTTTTTCTGGAGAGCATTTGTTGTTCATTCGAAATAAGAATGAAATTGTTTACATGATTTGTTAATATTTATATCGGTAATTACGATATCTTTAAGAACTGAGATTGAATCTATTTTTATTTTCGTCGGACACAACTTATTCGTTAGAAAAAATACCCTTTCCACAGAAGCTTTAGTGACTTTTTCGAAATTGTTACAATGGATTGCTCTTTTTCAAAAAAAAAAAAGTCCGCTATGGTGGCCACACTCAATACTGGAAGACAACAGGCTACCTAAAAAAGGGATGCCTCTCTTCTGTGCTTATTTCTATACGTTCTAATATTCAACAAATATTAATGTGCACAAATTACATGACGCGTAAATGGAGTGAAAGTGGTTGGAAAGAAATAACCCAAAAGACAGCGTCGTTAACAAAAGAAAACCACCGGAAACAATATGTCGTACCTTATAGGACAGCTTACAAATATATTTTTTAATGTTAGGGAAATGAAATGAACGGATGAAAAGAGCGTAAGAAATACGAGTATGATGCTTAGAAAAAAAGAAATTTAAACATGTATACTATTTTCATACGTTTAAAAAATGTTAATTCTTTTATATATATTTTTCAGAAAATAGTAATTTCTGTGAGCCGTCGAGAAGAGGTTTGCATTTCAGGTGATATTTTGTGCAAGTATTATCTTTGCATACTCTGGATACAAAGAAGAACACTGACAGATAAAATTTTGGATCTTTTTCCGTGCCCAGTATGCAATGAACATATCTACTACACTAGTCCATTTAGAAAAGTAGCAAAAGGGTTGGGTTTTAAGAAACTCCCCCCCCCCACTTAAACAAAAGAAAATAGTCAACCAAGAAACGTTTACTTTTCGCTCCCCTGCTAAAAAAAGCGAAAACAACGCAAAAAGAACTTACCCCAAAAATTCAAATTAAAAATAAATTTGATACTCTAATGGATCTTGACGACCAAAACTTAGACACGGAACTCCCCCAGAATAATACAACACCGATGAAACAAAATGCAGCAGCTCCACCACAACAAAACTTCGATTGAGAAAAAATGCATCCGATAATGATGAAAACTTGTCCAAATTTTAATTTGATTCTTACAGAATTAAACAAACAAACTCCAAAAACTGAAGCTATATTTTCTGGAGATTACATTAAAACCTTCACTGCTTTCAGTGATAGCCATAGGCAAGTAACCAAATATCTAAGTGAAAACAAAATTTACTTCCATATTGCCCCAAAAATTTCTCAAAGACCTCTTAAGGTAATTTTAAAAGGATTACCGATCACCACTAACACTGAAGAAATCAAACTGGAACTCGAAGGATTAAATTTCAAAGTTGAAAATGTTATACAATTCCGACAATTTAAAACTAAAAGACCGCTACCAATTTTCATGGTAGAATTAACAAAAAACCCAGAAAATGAAAAAAATCTACGAATTTAAAAAATGCCAAATGATGACAATTGTAGTTGACAAGTATAATGTTACAAGGAACGCCACGCAATGCTATCGGTGTAACCATTTTAATCACTCCTCAAAGAACTGCCATGCACGACCAAGATGCCTAAAGTGCGGTGATGAGCACATCACTCGCGATTGTCATATCAAAGAAAAATTAAATAACCCCACCTGCATCAACTGTAAACATACGGGATATATTGCCTCATGGGCTGGATGTCCAAAATATCCAACACCGAAAAAAGGTAAAGTTACAATTGAAATCCAACAAAGAAATAGATATATTACCAAATCAAATTTTCTTCAAGAAGGAATCACTTACGCAAATAAACGCATCTCTGAAAATACCATGCGAAAACCCGAAACAAATCAGAAATAGAGGAAAATCCTGAAATAAACTCAAATCCCAAAAAACCAAGAAGCAGACTGAAAACACTATCCCATCAAGATCATAAGAAAACATGGAAGGAGACTTCATAATTATTGACGCCATAACTGAACTTAAAAATTTCTTCAGGGATAACCCAAGACTTCTCGCAGCCTGTAAAGAAATAAAAAATACCGATAACAACATTGATAAATTAAATATTCTAAAGCAAGGATTAGAAAACGCAATTTAATTCTGATTCTCATCTTAAATCTCTATCTCTTGAACATTTCGACAAGATTTTCTTAGTCTGTTTAGACACGCCCGTTTGGACAGCTAAGAACCAATAGGAACTGAGCATTCCCCCCCCCACTCACCCTGCTACTCAAAGATCACTGAAATAAGTTTTTTCGCTCGACAAATTACTTTATTTAATTATTAAACTGAACAATAGATATTTTAGATACGTTATTGTGAGAGAGAGAGAGAGAGAGAGAGAAATTTGTGCTTCTCTTAGAAAAAATTTGTATAATAACTAAAGGAAAATTTTTATAAGATTTAATGCACATCTACATAAATCATTTGCGTGAACATTTATTGCTATTTTTTAGAAACTTCATTTATAAGAATCAGATTAAAATATATCGAATTTTCATGATTGAATGAAGAATCCAGAGAAAAAAAAAATTATTGCTTTAAAATTTTTCTGGTTTAATTTTTAACGTCTCGGGTCGAATTACAATATTTTCCATTTTTAAATCTCCGTGATAAATATTTAATCCAAACAATGTCGTGCATATTTCGACAATTTGGAAGAAGATGCGTTTGATTGTCGACTTTCGCAACGGAAATTTTTTATCCCAAAAGTCAAAAAGGTCCGTTTTGAAATATTCCATTAAAAGATTATATCCATCTCGACAGACTTTGTAATCGAAAAGACTAATTATTCCTTACACATTTTTCAAATTGTTGAGGAAATATATTTCTGATGGATCCTTGTGCTTTTTACGAACAGTCTTGATCGACACCAGAACATTGTCTTTTAAACGCTTTGCACACCGTACCGTGCCTAAGAACCCCTTCCTATCACGTCCAATAATTTCTATCGGCTCGTGATGTCTACGAGTGTATATTTCAGTTTAGACATGTTGAATGAAATAATTTGATTTCACCGTTGCAGTTTATATACTAAGGAGAATCTTAAAAAATATATTAATTTTTTTGAAAGAACGTTGGATAAAACTTTTTTTTCTATCTGAATGCTAACTAAATGATTTGTTTACATAGAATTTTTTTCAACAATATTAGAAACGAGTTTAAAAGAACAATTTTCAAAGCTCACAGTTCATATATTTAGAGTGGGTTTCATTACGAAAAAGAACAATCCCACTTTTTTTCTTTGACTCTAGCATACATATATCAAAACATTTGTGATGTATATTCATAATCAACTTTCCTCAAAGTTATATAAAACTGTTTAAAATCTTAAAAAATTACTTTCTCTCACCCCTCAGACACTAGTATATGTATATCGAAACATTATTAGTATATATATATATATATATATTAATATATATATCCATGTGTTATATATATATATATAACACATGGATCAATAAGTCCCGAGACTATGCGGTCGTTTTTTTGCGATTTCCTCCTTCAAACACACCAGCAAGTCAATATAATAATCACTGTTGATCGATTTACCTTTTTCGAGGTAGTCAATGAAAATCACGCCATGCGTATCCCAAAAAACTGACGCCATGACTTTGCCAGCTGACTGCTGCGTTTTCGGACGCTTCGGACGGCTTTCGCCAGCTGTGCGCCACTGCCGCTTCGACTCTGGAGTGTAGTGATGTATCCATGTTTCGTCCATGGTCACGTAACGACGCAAGAAATCTTTTTTGTTGCGAGTAAATAGCGATAAACAGCTTTCTGAATCATCGACTCGTTGCTGTTTTTGTTCCATCGAAAGCAATCGCGGCACCCACTTGGAAAAAACCTTTTTCACTTCACTTCAAAAAACCTTTTTCAGTAAATACACTTCCATATGATATCTGTGTCATCTCAGCAATCTCACGGAGCTTCACTTTACGATCTTTCATTATAATTTTTGTCACTTCACTCACATTTTCCGGTGTAACGGCTTCCACAGGTCTACCCGAGCGTTCCGCGTCATTTGTGTCGGTACGACCCCGTTTAAACTCGGCAAACCACCGACAAATCGTTGCTTTTGATGGACAAGAGTCCGGGTAACATTTTTCAATCCATTGTTTCGCTTGCACGGTGTTTTTACCCATTAAAAAACAATGTTTTATCAGATCACGAAACTCGGTTTTTTCCATTTTTTAAACAAACTACAAAACGACTTTACTCCAACCTCGATAACTCAGCTGTTTCTGGTCCGATCGACTTAAAATTTTGACACGTTTCGAGCAAAGGTTAGTACTCTAGAAAGACCTGGTTACTGGTTTACTACGAGGGCCATCTCTGGGTTAGTCTCGGAACTTATTGATCCATGTGTTTATATATATATATATATATAACGTTTCGATATATATATACTATATTAAATGTTTTTTCCATATACAATTAGAATCGAGAATTCTCAAAGCTGAAAAGACGCATATTCATAGAATGGATTTCTCGAGATTAAATTTCGAGTATTTTTTTTAATGTTTTCAAAGCCATTAAAATGTATAAATCAACAGTAACAATAAAAATAATAATATAATAACAATAAAAATTTATAAATTTATTTAATCCTTAAAAATTTTTTTATAGATAATAAATATTTTATTCTATAGATATTTAAGCTGGATTGATTAGATTTCTTGGTAGATTCACAATGTCGTTGAGAGATATTTTTTCTCATCCGTCGAACAATCTTCCACTGAACGGGTTGAAATTCTTAGGAGATTGAGATGATACAAATTTTCAACCTGAAGCACCGGAGCTAGTCAAAGAATGAGTACATATATTAGTACTTAATCTTTGAAGGACAGAATAAATTTATCATACCTTACAGTTTTTTTAAATCGAAATATTTTGGAGTTTGTAAAACACATTATTCTAAGATACAATCGCGTCATATCGGAAATTATTATAGAAGGAATTTGGGAACCTGAAGGGTATAAATTTACTACTTTTAAATTTGAATGTGCTGATGAAATAGAGCTTATCGAAGAATGGGAAAACATGTTAAAGCTTTGCAAATTTCGTCACAGAAATTTACGAAACACCTAAAGTTTATTTGAATTTATATATCCACCAGACAGTAAGTGCTATAACGATTTATTATATAAAAAATATTACGAATGCATTAACGTTAAACCGAAACATTTGTGGATTGTAGCAATAACAGGTTCACAGCGAGTGCAATAGAAGTGGGCGTGGACCCTGTCAATCAAATTCTTTCCCTCCCTCTCCTCAGAAAGCCGAAAAGTACTTATTGGGGGTTCCTATTCCTTACGGACTTTAATGCCCAGTAGATTGGCTATTTCCGTTATGGGTGAGACAGAACTTTGGTTATTTCACTTGCCCAGGAGTTTAAAAATTAAATAATGAAAATTTTACTGTTTATTTTATCAATATCCCTGTTGTTAGAAAATTAAAGCAGGTAAATATATATATAAACTGTAACTCTACTAAATATCAGTAAAAAAAGGCAATCTTTATTGTAATAACAATTTCTTTTGCTAAGAGATCAGATCACAATTATTAAAAATAAGATTAAACAAATGTTCTTTTTTCAGGACGATACATTTTTGGCATAATCTTTACAGTCAGAAGCATAATACGATTCTAAACTTCACATAGAAAATCAAAGGATATATTTATTAATAATGAAATATACAAGGATTATTCAGAAAGTAAGGAACGTTTTGGAATTAAAAAGAAACTAAGAACAAGAAAAAAAATTTACTATATACATCAGAAAGAGCGACCAAAATTCTACTTTTCTACATAGTCACCAAACAAATTGAGGCACTTATCATAGCGGTGGACAAGCTTTGAAATTCCTTCGTCATTCCTTCATTTTGAAGGTGGACCACACATTTTTAGCACGTTCGTAATCTTCTGCACTCACTCGTTCTCCAGATAATGTGCTGTAAAATGCAGAAACAGGAGGTAACACAATCTCTGAAAACTTTTGGAAGTTATCCACGTATTCATAGGGATAAATAACTTTTCGTAGAAGAAGATGAATTTTATCTTGGGATACATTTTGTTTTAAAATGTTGAAATCGCTATCTTTTAAATTATGGACTAACTTTTGTAATGAAGTTGGTAAAAATTGAAAACTATCTATGAATTGCAGAGATACTGTAACATTATTTTCTTTCATAATTTTTTCATTGAAAAAGTGATATATTTTTCCATATTATTAGCAAGAATGTTAAATTCATGGTCTTTAAAATTACCGAAACATTTAATTATGAGATGAGCATCATAATTTTTATCAAACACAACGGGTATCATTTTTCGCATTTTATATTGTAAATTACAATAATTATGAGCTGCTCCTCAATAACGCCCACTCAAATGACAATGGTCTCTAACTTTATCATTCTTGAGCGGACGTTTACAAAGATAGCACTGTGTTTCGGAATTAAATTGTTCTTTTTCTTCAGGTGAAAGATTCATTGGCATAATAGTGGTTAACATTGAAGAAATATTGTCTTTTTCTTTTATCAAATTGTTGATGAAATGAGTGGCTGCATCGGGTCCTCGATAAACAGTGATTGGCTTCAGTATTTTTCCATTAGCACTAATCACAACATATGCGTATCCGCAGGGTTTATGTCTTGCTATTTTTTCAGTATATGCACTTTGGTTTGTTGGTTGTACAGAGTGGTAAGGAATTAGAATTGATTCAAAGTCTGCATATATTATGAAAGGAACTTTGTGCTGAAATTCTATTTTCTGAAACTGTAGTATATTTCTATCTGGTGAAGGCATTTTAATTTTTTGTGGGCTTACATTTTGGGCTTGTAACAAGTCTTCCTGACAAAATTGGTGTAAACATCGATAACATATATGAGCTTTGCTTTTGTTTGCTCAGTGAGTGAGTGAGTGAATGTAAAGTTTATTGGCGCAAGAGCCAGATATGGCTATGCTGCGCCAAACAAGATTAAACTGTGGTCTAGACGTGAAGTTGAAAAATAGATAAGTGGTTGACAAGAAGGAGGGTCGAAAATAGAGAAGGATCGCTAGGGTATCCCGGGAGTGCGTCACCCGTGTTTACCAAAGACAGTAAACCCCATGGGAAAGAAAGATCACTAGGGTACCTCGGGTTCGTGAAGCCCATACTTACCTGAAGAAGGCAAATCCCTGAGGTCCCCTGATATAATCCCCAGGGGCAGGGTGCTCGGCTATACCCCCAGACGCTGGGTACCCATTTTAGTCGCCTTTTACGACATGCATGAGCTACAGTGAGACTATTCTGTCATCCCCGGTCACCACACGGGTCTTTTGTTTGCTCAAGTCACCTATAAACCTTGAAAAGTTCCGAATGAGGCAATAATGCTGCCTTTCCTCGTTTGATATATATAATAAGTTTATGCAATCAAGGTCTTCACAAGGACTGAAAGTCAAATGATGATGATTAGATCTGAGATGGCATACCCTCTCCAAACTTCCAACATGAGGACTCGGAGCACCTACAGATTAAACTTCCCTCATCACCTCTTACAACACAGGACTTTAGTGGAATAAAAATTCCAATCCACGAATTGAAGGAAGGAACAGCAAAGAATGATCACTTGGAGCCTCAACACATTTAATGTGCATCAGCAATACTACACATGGCAGCGGTGGTGTAGTAATTAGCATGTTCAATTGCAAGCAGTGCCAACCTAGACCTCCTGATGGCATCAGCTTGGGTAACTGATGCCATCAGGAGGTAACTCATTCAACTCTCTGGAATCCATAAATGAATATCAAGTTCACTTGGTCCAGTGTTAGGCTAGCCATTAACTAGTAATTAGCTCTCCCAACACCAAGGTTACAGAAAAGGAGATGGGCACCACTTGATGGGTCTTAATATGCTTGGGCAGACTGTAACTTAAACCTTATTATATAGCGAGTGTTTAATAGCATCATGACTTGACGAAACGTCAGCCATCGTGTCCTTTAATGATCAGGAGAGGACTTCACGAGTGTGTCTAACATAAGAAAAGTAGATTGGCTCATATTTACACATTATAGTTCAAGAAAGAAGCATCAGAAATTAAGCAAATTATACTTTATTATTTACATAGATTTCACCATTTTTATCACAGAGAATACATTTTTCACTCATTACAGAATGAGCATTATCACTAAAGACATCTGACCATGAAATCAAAATTCTTTTGACATCCAAACACATAGTCCACGACCTCCAAATAAATTGTTTCCTCATAAATATTGCATCAATAAACCCATCGACTCTGAGGCCAACTTTATTTTTTACAAAATATATGAATAGAAATTGAACTATACCTGAGAAGACAGCAGTCTAATTTCAAATCAGTATTCATATTAAATCATCTAAACCATAATTAATGTGTACCAACAATGATATAACAATAAATTTTTTTAAAAAATTAATTTATTCAATTTATCAAAAAACTGAAAATTTTAAAAATTTCTCAACTAGGAGAATTTGTCAAAAACACATAGCATGGTAATTAATATTAACAATAAATGATTTGGAGAAAAAAAATCATCACAAAATATTTGAAAACTGTGATCTGAAATTGTAAAACACATGAAAAAGTTATAAAATTTGAAGATATCTAAAACAACATTTTACAGAAACAAGTTTTCACTAGCAATAATTTCTTAAATAACATATTTGGATTATGGGTTTACTTATATTTACAAATCCGTTAAGATTTTCACCATCCCTAATTGCACAAAAGTGGAATCTCAAAGTTTAATGACAATTAAAGTTATAATAATAGTGGCAGTATATCAGGTATAGCCAGAATATTGCAGACCATGGAAAAGATATTAACTTTATGATATTCAGAATAATATATATCTTTGTCAAGAAATATAACAATATATACAGGTGTACTAAACAAAATTTTAAAGTTCACAATATAATACATTGCTCTGTTGAAATAAACAGGCTTCACATATATATATTAAATTTATAACTAAAAATAATTCTATCATATGCACAATAACAGAAACAACACTTTGTACAATAACAAAAAAATTGACAACATTGCCAAATATGGAGTTTTCCATTGAAAATGAATAGTTGGCTAGTTATAAACTAGAACAACAATGACAATAAAAATTATCATTAAACATTAACGTATGACATCAGAGACAAACTCATATTTTCCAACTAGATATCTAAAGAGAAGAGAAAAATACCATTCTCCCCAGAAAAATATTGATTGAATAAAATGAATTATTCCAATGTAGTAAAGAGACAGTTATAATAAATAATATTAAAAATTGGCACTTGTTGATAGTATCTGAACTATTATACTGTCCAGTTTATTTCCTTTTTTGAGAGAAACTCATGAAGAATTTTGACATGAATACATTCATAGCAAGTTTAAGATTATTTGCAATGAAAAAATATCCCAGATAAGATACAGTTAATAATGGTATCAACATAAATCATTACTCCTTCATTCAAATTATGCACAGTAGAAGTTAATATTTCTATATTTGTCTTCAAAAACACACAAAATTCCCCAAAAATATGCACACAATTTCTTAATTCCTTCACAGAAATTACTATAAAAAAGGTATTTAAAAACAATTATACGGCACTAAAAAGAAATCTATACATAGATTGATTTTTAACAATACTATCTTACTTCAGTAACCAAGTTTTAATGTTTCATACATAAATATTTATCACGTGATCAAACATATTAGGCTTCTGAATTGACATTTAACTATTGCCTATATATTTCATATTATTTGTGAAAGTGAACAGCAAGAGAAGCTAAAATGTGGTAGAAAGGAAATGTTAAAAGTAGTTAGATTTCTGTGGGTATTACTGTTGTAAAAATATATATATACAGCTAATATTTAATTACTAATACTTTAATTCTGTTAGCTGTTATGAATTGTATGCTTAGTACAGATCTTTTTAAAAAATTCAATTCTTTAAATAATCGGCTTGTTAAGTTGAAACTTTTCATTTGGCAAGAAATGTTTGGAGGCACACTTCCTGTGTCACAAAGGCACAAAAGGTATACTGTGAATGCCACACATATCTACCAAGATATAGTTCAGTTTATTTGTATACATATGCAACAAGAATATTATGAAATTAATATGCATATCTTATTTATATTATTTTCAATATAAAATAAATACACAAGAAATCTGAAGGAAAAAAAAAATCAAAATCAAATATATTGAAACTCGCAAATAATTTTCACTCGTAAATAAAATTATATTAAATATGCATAATTGTATTTTTTGATATATGTACAGAAAATTGAAAATAAAATTAATAAAAAGGTACACAACTTCAGGACACATACTATATAAATGAAAAAAATTCAAAGATACACATCAACAACAATAATAATAATAAAAAAAAAACTCTTTAGACTATTAAAAGAGAAGGAAAAAAAAAAAAAAAACTCACATTCCCAAGAGAAAAATTGTGAAGTTGATATTTACTAAAATTTGTTTTTTAAATCTCATGAGAACACAAATTTCGGTAATTTTTAAAAGTCAATTTTTTAATAGAACTCAAGAATCAAGGAAAGAAATTTCTTTATATATATTATAAAAGTATTGACATGGATATATCATACATGAGGTGTCTGTTCCTCTTCTGTAGACGAAGAACGTAGTTTTTGCATCTGAAAGCTCGACTTTCTGCTTGCCAACTGCTCAGTTCGTAATGATAAATCGGCAGAAAAGTCATCATTCACAACTTCTCTATCTATTCCATCCTGCTTTTCTTCAGGCTGTGTCTCATTTTCTTTCAGACCATTCTCATGCTGCATTGATGGAATGTAAAAAATTGAATCATTCAAGACAACCGGACGTTTCTTTGATTTCTTCTCTTTGGTTTGGTTTCCTTCCTTCAAATCTTTCTGTACCATTGTCAGTTGGTCATGCATAGGTAATGTAGAAATCAAATTTGGAGAGCTGGAATGATGAGACGTTTGTTTCAAAAGATTTACCTGAATTGAGTTGCTTGTAGAAACGCTACCATCCACTTCTTCCAGGGTTTTCCTATCCAGACCGCGATCCAGTGAATCGCAACGAGCAGTAGAGGAGTTATCCTTATTCTCGACTGGAACTTCGAGATTATCTGAAGTCCCTCCACTAGGCATCATAGCCTCTAACTCTTTCCTTAATATTTCCAGCTGGGAAGTACTGGTTCTTAAGAAGTGGAAAGGTGGACGTGAATGATCGGATACCCCATTTTGTGCCACCTGGAAAGAAGGTTTCAAGTCTTTATGAAGGACTCCAACATGTGAATCTCTGAAAAGATATTCAGTTAAATTTCATTAATACATGGAATTAAACATTGAATATATTTTATAAAAAATTGAAATATTTTTTTCTGTAAAGTAATAAAAAAAACAGCAAATAGGATTCATAGTCAACTCTAAATTTCAGTTAAAATACAAATTCTCATTCAAAAGCAAAAGTTAATTGTACACTTCGGTCTAAGTTACAAGCATTGAACTCAACAAAAATATTTATAAATTCCTTTTTAAATAAAAGAAAGAAGTTTAGATGAATGATTTAATTCAAACAATCATAATTAACAACTTTAATTTTGTTTTCAAAAAGGATGAATTAAAATATATCTAAGTAATATTACCAATTGTTTCAGATTTCAAATAGAATATTTCATCTCAAATAACAAATTTTACATAAAAGCTTGAAATAATATCATGAATTTTCAAATAAGTTAAAAAAAATTAACTAATTTACAAAACCTTAGCTTTAATTATTTTATATGTTTTTTGAGCATTGGAAATATTTGTAAGAAGTTTTCAGATAAATAATAACATGAATGTCATACTTTTTTATTTAAAAATTTATACAAAATATTGCTTCCCTTTTTAATATAAATCTGCTTTTTAACACATGAAAGTTTCTTCACAAAAACATTTGATGAGGAACATATAGCATCATGCACTACACATAATCATAAAATTTTGTAATGCTGCACAAAAGCATAAATACTACAGAAGAGTTAGCCGCAATCTTATAAGAAATCAATACCAAAATTCCAATATTTTCAAAAATTTTGTATTGAGTCTAATAAAAGATCCTGATTATAATGCACATAATATCTACAAAAAAATATTAAATAATCATACATCCATTTAAAAATTCTTTTCAATAACATGAAGTTTTATAAGTTAACAAAATTTTAAAAATTACAAGATTTCAGGAAATTTCACTTTTGCTTCAAAGTAAGTATTTAAAATTAATTACAATGTAAAGTAAGAAATAAAACAAAATTTGTTTAAATCATCCATTTTTTTTTATCACTATAACCTTTTTGTAAACTACTATACCTATTGAAGCATTTATAGCTAAGCAGTTACAGAAAATGGATTTTCATATTTTTATTTTGTTTTCAACCAAATCTAACAGTTTTCTGTTCTTATTAATTATATTTATATACATATTATTGTTGATAACACAAGTTACTTTATACTTCAACTAAATCTATACACTGAAATAATTACCAAGTTCACAGATTCTAACAAAAATTCTAAACAAGCCATATATCCTTACGAATGACATTTTCTACTTTGTATTTACTTATACAGAAATAAATCATTATAAGAACTATTTAAATATTTTCTTTCATTTCTCGAAAATAAATTTTTTTTTTCAGCTGCTTTGAAATTAACAAATTTAAATTCTGAATACTAACAACAATTATCCATATAATTGAAAGATGTTTAAATAAAATCAATTTTCTATGCATACAGGGGAAAAAGACATGCACTTACTTAACTGTTACTAATTTGAGTTCAATGAGAGAGTGGAGGTTAGGAAGAGTAGCACTTAAATCCCGAGTTGATACTCGACAATGAATTCGGAGCTGGAAAGTAAGCATACCCAGATTTGTTTTAATTTTTATTTTCAGCACTGGATTAAAGTTTCATTTAATTAGGCTAATTAAAACACAAATAAAATACAAAAAAAAAAAAAAACTGTACAACTCACTTGTGCAATATTTTTATTCAGAAGAAAAACTCCATATTCAAAACACCGCCGTTCTTTATTTTTGACAAATAATTGAAACCTGAACGAGAAGAGAAATAAAATAAGCATTTTAAACTTAATTATTGTTATTGTTGAAATAATTAAAAAGTTATTAAAATTACTTTTATTACAAATGAAATTGAATTAATTTGGAAAAAATTATAAATAATTTTTTCTTTTTATTTTATTGTACAGTATGAAAGGCAAATACTTTTTGGCAAAAACTGTAAAAGGCTAAAAATATACCTTCTCCTCATCTTATGACCAAAACAGAGAAAAAAAAGTAAATAATTTTTTTTTCATTAAGTATATTTTTTACAGTACATACAACAGAGTAAATATTTTTCCCACAATGTACAATAATTATGTATGTATAGATTGAATTTTCAGCTCAATGTGTAATTTTAATAACCTGTTTAAATGAAAATGGCATTGAAAATTTTTAATACAACTTACGACCAGTTACATAAAATGGAGCTTGATCATTAAATCGAAGAGTGATGTGCTGTGATAGTATCTTTTAATAGTGTAGGAACTAGATGTGGCTATGCTGGACCAAACAAGGTAAAGCTGTGATTTAGACAGGTGAAAAAATCGAAATAAGATAAAAATTGGTTGACAAGAAGGAAGGTCGAAAATAGGGATGGATCATTAGGGTATCTTGAGGGCATGTCACCCATGTTTACAAAAGACAGTAAACCCCATGGGAAAGAAAAAGATCACTGGGTGTCTCGGGATCATAATGCCCATACTTACCTAAAGAAGGCAAGCCCCTGAGGTCATGATATAATTCCCAGGGATGGGAATACCTCTGGCTATACCCCTGAACCCTAGGTACTCATTTTAGTTGCATTTTAAGACATGCCTGTGCTACAGTGGGACCATTCTTTCACATCTAGTCACCCAAGTGCATGCCTAGGAGACTCAGAATATATGACAATTTTAGATCATAACAATTAGTAAGCCACTTTAAAAAAAAAATAACTTATCATTTTGAAGTAGAAGAATCTCAAAATATTAATGTGTACTTATATTGATTTACAACTAAAGTTACCAATTATAATGGGTTTTTGCCAGACCAGATTAATTTCACATGCACATACACATTTCTTATTTATTCCAATCAACATTTTAATTTCTTTACAAAATGTCCAGCTTATTACGAAATAATTAATGGCTGTATTTTTTTATTATTATTTGTAGCTGATTTAAATGCAAAAATGGGATAATGCAAAAAAAAAAAAAAAAAAAAAAAAAAAAATCAAGTGTAAAGCATGAAAAATGTAAATCAGGTCCCGTGACCAGCATTGATTTTGTATCATAGCAATTTTTAATGGTGTTTCAAGTTCCACTTAACCACATCTACTAAAAAAAAAAGAAAGAAAATAATTAAAAAAGGAAGTAAAAAATTACGCAGAATATTTGAATGTTGTGGCCACAATATAACAATTAAATTCTCAAACAGAAATTTTAAATAATCTGGCTTTTTTTTCTCCATTTTTGGGCAATGTCAGGCATATAGAAATTTCCATTTAGTAATCCTATTCACTAAATTCTAATTTAGTAAAAAAAATTACCATCACATTATCTTCAATAACACCAAGTTTCAACTATGTAAGGATTTTTTCAGAAAATAAAAGTACCTTCCTCAGAAATATCAATTTTAGTAAGAAATAACATTTTGATTATTCATAATTTTTATCTCTACAAATGTTTTAAAAATTAATTCTTTCCCTTTCAAAACAATATTTGTATCCTCCATTACCATTTTGTAACTAAATGTAAAATTTTGTTCACTCTCTGGGTTATGCTCTCCAGATCACAGTACTTTTTGTTGCTTGTAGAATTCTTTTAGCCCTTCTTCCTCCCCTTCTAATACCTAATCGTATTTACTGTACATACATGGAATAGTTTTCTTAACTATATCATATGTTCAGCATGATAAAGGAAAAATAGATGTGTAGAATTTATTATTTTATTCACAAGTATCTTCCACCCCCCTCTCATAAACTTGGCAACAAATTATCAACAGTTTGCCTATTATAAAGCCTTGACAGATTTAATACGCATCAGCCCCGCTACACAGTGAACCTTTAATCGCACCATGATTCACACTCAAGACTCTGGAAACAATGCAAACCATGAACTCAATACTATTATCACTCAGTAACAACTGCACCCACCAAACATATCCAAATAATTATGCTTATATTTTATAGTAACATATTTTGTAAGATAATTAATTATGTATAACTTATTAGATATATAGTAATTTATTTTTATATAAATTATTTCAGTGAAATTTTTTAAAATGTCATGAAAAAAAAATACATTACTCTCTTGTCTTATCTGGCAAAGAACTTGATATATGGTCTATGATAGTAGAGTTGGATCCAAAGTAATGTATAGGATATCTCAAAGGGACATTTAGGAACTGAGATAACATTAGAACTATATGACAGACATATCCCAATGCTACAGCTGACATCTGATCACCACGTTCTAAATGGGAGGAGAAAAAAAAGAAATACTATATGTTATATATTTATTTCAAATCGTGTTCATAAATGTCATGGATTTATCAAACCAATTTACCTGTGAGGTTCTCAGAATTCGGAAGATGTGCATTATGAATACTAAAGCCTTTGCCATCTGGTAACTAATACAATAACATTATAAATAAGAAAATGAATACAGTAAATTTCACACAACAAAATGAACAGCAAAAGACACTAAACAATAAAATAACCATTACACAAATTGTAAGGAATGTTAATGTTACATATAAACTGAAAGTAAAGATCACTGCAAGATCATATATTACTAGTGCTAATTGCATCTAGTTATCAAGATTATTACAACAACTTCAATAGCCTTTATAGATGAGTATTCTTGTTTATGTAATTATATTAATAATAGTTTTGTATTTAAAAGGCAGGGACAAGATGGATTTTCTAGAAAATTTAAACAACTAATATGTATTGTGGGTTTGAATTACAAGATAAAATGGTTAAGTAATTATATAAAGGATTTTTCACAAAATTAAGTACATCTTCAATATGATTATAATTTTCCTTTTTAAATCATAATCTTAAAATAATAAGATATACAATTTGTAATAAGAAAATAAAGCAACTTGAAAAACTCACTTCAACAATTGGATATATACTGTTCAATTCAGTTATTAATTCTTTTCTGCGATAATTTAGCTGTGCTTCCATTTTCAGAAGAGCTTCTCTGTATTCATTATGGAGTTTGGACATCTCAAAACACATTTCCACCAATTTTTTTTGCTCAGCAACTTTTCTGTTGATTTCAGTTCCTGACAAAGATTTTTTTTAAAATGAAAATTAATACATCAATAGCAAATACATTCCCCCTTAACCTCTTGAAGGGTGTTGATCCTGTCAACATCATCTTTTCTTTTTCTTTCTTTTTGTTTATTAAAATTCAATGCAATTTTCTCAAAACTTACTGGAAGTAACATAATATTAACAGTTTGCAGTGCTGTAAAAAAATTTAATGTTTAGTTACTTCAATATAATAAGCAAAATTAACGTCTCACGACTACCACCTCATGTTATGAGGAAAAAAATTTAACTCATCATAAGAAATAATATAAACGAGCTAAAACACTAAAATGTTCTCTTAAAAATTTTTTTATCACCTTTTGTTAAATTATTCAATCATTGTCACATACAGCAATCATATAAAAAAGATATTTATGATTAAGATATTCATAAAAATAAAATTCAATGTTACTAGTAAATTTAGCAAAATTAAACATAAAGGCAAGTTAAATTTTTCTTCACTGTGGCAAACAATGATATTATGAGTAGATTGAAAGAAAAACAGTATAGAATGATAAAAAGGTGTCAACATTTTAAAAATTACTGTTTTACAAAAATAAGAAATAATGGGAGAGGGAAGAGATCTCATTGAAAATTAACTATCTCATTGAAATAATTTAAGCATTTTATAAAACTCGGAAATATCATGGTAATTTTACCTAAAAACTTAACACATCAACCATTTCCAATGGAAGATGGCTTATTTGATGTAGTATTTTCAGTACATAAAGCTTTGATTCAAGGCGTCTATACAATAATAAAATCAAGATTTTTGAGTGTTCATGATCATGATTTCAGGTTAATTTTAATACATTTTCATATGATTATTCATCACAAAAACAAGTTTTTTTTTTATAATTTCAGACAAAGCTACTTATCAAAACTAAAGGTCAGTTTCATACTGAAAGCTTTTATATTAAATATATTTATCAGAATATCATTTGAAAGAGTGACACATAGTTAAATCGGAAAACTAATAGAAAAGATTAATAAATATAATTTTCCAAAAATAAAAACAATACACATTAACCCATTTAACATAGTAAGTTTATAAAAGATACTGTGTTATGTTAATCTATACAAAAAGAAGTAAAGAACGAATATGAAAGGGGGAGTAAGATTTTAAGAATAAGAAAAAACATTTTTCATAAATAGAAGAAACATATTAATAAAAAAAATTTTCATCAAAAGTATTAGATAATATGTATTAAATATAATGGAAGCATTAATTTTAGATTAATTTTTTTGAATGCTTTAGGTTTTAAACATATGTGCTAAGTTTCAAAATATGTTTAATACTCCAAGAACAAAATAGATTTCAAATTTTAATAAATTAAAAATAAATTGCAGGCAAATCTAATACTATATACAGGCTAGAATTGTACATTTGCAATCAGATATAGTGAGCATTTAAAAGCTTTTATTTTCCTCGCAGCTGTATGGGGATTTCCCCTAATTTCAAGATAGAGAACTTTGTTCTTCAAAACTTTTAACTATTGCACAAGATTTATCTAACATATGGATCAATAAGTCCCGAGACTAACATTGAAAACAACATTTTTTTTGCATTATTTTTTTTTATTCATCAACATAATCACCTTTTAGGGTGATACAATCGTTCCAACGCTTTTCCAATTTTTCAATACCATGTTTATAAAAAAAATTATCTTTCGCTTCAAAATAAGCTTCAGTTTCAGCGATGACCATTTGAGCCAAATCTTTTTCCCTGGAGCATTTTTTTAAGATCAGCAAAGAGCCAGTAGTCACTGGGGGATAAATCTGGCGAGTATGGGGGGTTAGGAAGCAGATCAAAGCCCAATTTGTTCAATTTTGCCATTGTTTTCATCGACTTGTGGCAGGGTGCATAGTCTTGGTGAAAAAGGATTTTTTTTCTCTGCACATGTGCGGTCGTTTTTTTGCGATTTCCTCCTTCAAACGCACCAGCAAGTCAATATAATAATCACTGTTGATTGATTTACCTTTTTCGAGGTAGTCAATGAAAATCATGCCATGCGTATCCCAAAAAACTGACGCCATGACTTTGCCAGCTGACTGCTGCGTTTTCGGACGGCTTTCGCCAGCTTTGCCGCTTCGACTCTGGAGAGTAGTGATGTATCCATGTTTCGTCCATGGTCACGTAACGACGCAAGAAATCTTTTTTGTTGCGAGTAAATAGCGATAAACAGCTTTCTGAATCATCGACTCGTTGCTGTTTTTGTTCCATCGAAAGCAATCACGGCACCCACTTGGAAAAAACCTTTTTCATGCTCAATTTTTCATGAAGGATAGTAAATACACTTCCATATGATATCTGTGTCATCTCAGCAATCTCACGGAGCTTCACTTTACGATTTTTCATTATAATTTTTGTCACTTCACTCACATTTTCCGGTGTAACGACTTCCACAGATCTACCCGAGCGTTCCGCGTCATTTGTGTCGGTACTGTTGGCCTTCCTCAAAAGTAGGCCTTTGATAATTGAATTTAATATTAATGCCACATCAACAGAGAAAGACAAATTCTAATATTTTAAAATCACTATTTTATTTACACTATTATATTTACATTATTTACAAGACATTATCAGCCAAAATCTCTATTATCATAGTTACGGTCTAATACAATCACAGCCAAACTTCCAAGAAGCCAGCTAGACAGTCAGTCAGTCATATCTCAAATCTAATCAGATCTCCTTTATATATATTCGGGAATCTGCATTCGATACCGTCAACTTGACAGTTAAAAATCGGCATCCAATGAAAAACAACTTCATATGACGTAATAGCAAAAAAACACCGTCGAATGCAAATTCCCGATTCCATTGCCAGATGCGTGGGATGACGTCATATCGGAAAACGTAATTCCACTTGATTACCGCGATATGACAACAGGTACGACCACGTTTAAACTCGGCAAACCACCGACAAATCGTTGCTTTTGATGGACAAGAGTCCGGGTAACATTTTTCAATCCATTGTTTCGCTTGCACGGTGTTTTTACCCATTAAAAAACAATGTTTTATCAGATCACGAAACTCGGTTTTTTCCATTTTTTAAACAAACTACAAAACGACTTTACTCCAACCTCGATAACTCAGCTGTTTCTGGTCCGATCGACTTAAAATTTTGACACGTTTCAAGCAAAGGTTAGTACTCTAGAAAGACCTGGTTACTGGTTTACTACGAGCGCCATCTCTGGGTTAGTCTCAGAACTTATTGATCCATGTGTTAATTCTCCACAGTGTTCAAGTGAAATTGTGTCTTAGGAAGCCATGTTATATGACAGTTTTTTCCAAATCTCAATATATGTTAAAGTGAAATTGTATAATAATTGTGTGCATTTATATATATATAAGCAAAATACCACTGACTGACTCATCACCAGAGCTCTAAGACTATTCAACCGATTGACTTGAAATTTTGCATAGTTACTCATTTTGCGATGTAGACACTCTCTAAGAACAGATTTTATGGAAGTCTTATTCAAAATGTAATTTTCATCCGTTAATCTACTCTTATCCGTCGGTTATGAAAATTTTGGCGACTTTATCGCCAAAAATTATATGACTGACGCCAAACGGAATATATATATTTTTTCTAAGTATACTACCTATTGTCACCAATTAAGTTTACTTGGTGAGATTTGCGCTTGCGAAATGGAAAAATACCAAATAATTTAATATTGAAGCGCTGATGGAGGATTGGCAAGATTTTGGCGAAGGGGCTATTTATGTGAAATTTCATGCATGTCGAATATAGGAAATGTACATATTTAGCGATAAAAATAAATGAGTTTGTAACCCCACGGTTGGTGAAAGTGTAATTTAGCTTCAAACCTTAGCGGGATTTTGAGAAACACTGAAATGGCAACTTTTTATGGAGTAGTGCACACGCAAGACAATCTATATAAATATAAACCAAATACCACTGACTGACTCATTACGAGATCTCTAAGACTATACAACCGATTGACTTGAAATTTAGCATAGTTACTCATTTTGTGATATAGACGCTCACTAAGAATGGATTTTATGGAAGTCTTATCCAAAAATGTAATTTTCATCCGTTATATATCTGTTAATCTACTCTTATCCATCGGTTATGTAATTTTTGGCGACTTTATCACCAAAAATGATTTGACTGACATCAAACAGAGTACATTTTTTTTATATGTATACTGTGTATTATCACCAGTTAAGTTTACTTGGTGATATTTGCATGTGCAAAATGGAAAAATATGAAATATTTTAATATTGAAGCGCTGATGGAGGATTGGCAAGATTTTGGCGAAGGGGCTCTTTATGTGAAATTTCGTGCGTCGAAAATAGGAAACCTACATATTTAGCGATAGAAATAAATGAGTATGAAATCCCACAGTTAGTGAAAGTATAGTTTAGTTCCAAAACTTAGCGGGATTTTGAAAAGTACTAAAACGTTGACTTCTTACGGAGATGCGCACACACAAGACAATGTTCGTTTACTAGTGAACCTCGCTACATGCAACGAACTCAAAACACTATGATATAGGTAAGACACTTTAGACGTCCCGACTTGCACGACTTTTTTTTTAGGATTGCAGTCACTTGCAATCCTAAATGGTCAGAAATCAAAGATCTCTAGAGGCAGGGACAAAAATCTTAAGATAAACAAGATGTCATTGCGAGGGTATTTCATTTGAAAGTGATGCACATGATTAATCTTTTGACAAAAGGTTGTATCTTTGGCAATACTAGGTTTAGCATGTATATGGTGGAATGAATTTTATCCATATTATATATATATGGGGTGACTTTTTACTAAAACATTTTATTTTTCTCATATATTTGAAAGTCGTGGATAACCATTATGACAGACAATCAATTTCTTAAAATTTTAAATTTAGATTATCATTATCCTTTAAAAATTGAAAATTTCTTGATATTTTATGTATAAATTCCAAAATATAATATTACAGTCTGCCCGGCGAAGCAGGCGGGTATCAGCTAGTGTATATATATATAAGCCTTTAACATATGTGTATTGTTAATTCAATTAATATAAACTATGAACCACTGAAAGTTTTAAAAGATATGTAAACTAAATGATCATTGAACTTTAAATAAATTTTAAGTGTAAAATGGACAATAAACATTTTTCAGCACATTCAAAAAACACATGTGGGAAAGAAATGACTAAGAAATATTTTTATCAATAGGCATTTCTCTAAATAAAAATTAAAAAATTAACTATATAAGAGCAATTGTGTTGGAGTATGTTGTGTGAATTTGAACATAATTTGTTGGAATGCCCCCAAAAATAAGGACCTGTATATAAATTGAATTTATGTTACTAAGCCAAATTCAGTAATTCATTAACAAGACATCTTCAGTTATGTCTAAATAATGGATTATATATTATTTGAAAATGTCCTTATTCTAATGAATGTTCAGTACTCCAATGCTTGAATCCTAATTTCAATAACAAAATTTAAACTGAAAAATTTATATTTTTATAAATAAAATATTTGAAATCAAATTTAAAAAATATCATTTTTTTAACAATCTTCTAAGGAAAAATAATGCCTACTTTTTCTAGTTAGCTCATCTTTATACTCTTCCAATTCTGCTTCAAGAGAGCTGGAATTTTTATGCTGTAGTTGGAGTTCTGTTTTCAATACAGATATTTTGATCTTCAGCAGTTCCAATTGAGCCTGGGTTGCAAGTAAATCTTGACTACTTTGTAGTTTATCACTGATGCTGTTCTTCGACTTTTGAACAGATGCCTCGGTTTGCTTTAAGGCTCTACCAGCAGTCTTAATCCTAATAAAGTAAGCATTTATTCTCTCACACATTCAATGAAAATTTTAAATGAAAAATGCAAATAAATTATATAACTTTTAATTTATTAAAATGTTCTAAAATAGGTTTTAAATAGGATTATTGATATGACAGCTAATTATATAATGCTTTATTTATTATAATAAAAATCATTTTGCTTTATTATAGAAATTTGCACATTGCAGATGGTTATAAAAAGGACGCATAGGAATTATGCAATATTTAATTGATAAAAATATTAAATTTTTAAACTTTTTTTTTTAAACTCTATAATAGAGAAAATCTTCAGTTATTTAAAAAATTATATTTAGTTAAATTCTTTTGATACTACTGAAGAAACACAATAAGTATCGGAAGCACCGATTAAAAAGCATTTGAATCATGATGATCTATGATATACAGAACATAGAATTTGAATACATCTTCAAAATATACAACAATTATATTAATAAATCAAGAACTCTGAATTTTGGGATAGAAGTACAATAAATGTTTTGCTTGGAGATACATTTTAAGGTAAAGACTTTGAAAACAGTTTAGTTTATAATATTTTACCTAAAAGAAACTCCTTTCCTCTCATTTTGATACCTAACGAAACATTTTTAAAAAGCTTTATAAAAATAATTTTTAGTCACCCAGATATAATACAATCAAAAGTTTAATGTACAAGTATTTTTACCTCTAAGATGCTTTAAAAAAAGACATGATGCAAAATATTACAATTCTTTTATGCTAAAAATATGGTTAGAAGAATTTGAAGAAAGTAATTAAATTGTCAAAAGTATTTAATCTCATGGCCTTCTAATAACAAACAAAATGAAAATACTTCCAAGATTTTTAATAAGCTGAGAAATTAAAGAAAAAAAAATAAAATAAAATGCAGAGAATTCTTAATTTGAACTAATCATTTTTCTCTGTCACATGAGGATATTTCTTATTTTATATTATTTGTTTCTTAACATAATTCATCACATTTTAATCCATTTTATTTCATGAAAGCCAATATTTGTCACTAACACAGGACTAAATTCTTTATCAAGCAATTTTGTATTAATAAAATTTTATCAGATTTCAGTAGTTTTTACTTCAGAAATTCAATTAAAATTAATTGTAGTGTGGTCAGTTCTGGAAAATTTTACACAAAGGCACCTATTCTGGAAACTATCAAATATATAGCCACAGTCTAATTGCTTTTGTAAAACACATATATTATTTAATACTACTTCAACAGTGTAGATGGCAGCATAAGACTGTTAAAACAATCCCCCCCCCAAATATGTACAAGTGTATATTTCAAATAAAATGAGTTTGCCTGCATTTCAGTCATGGAGAGTGCTATTGATTTTTTTGAGTCCTGCTGCAGCACAAATCTCATCTTTCTGAACCTAAATGAACATAATGCATTGCTGATAATGATTTCCCTAGTAGAAATTTAATGATTTTCTACAGAATTGATTAAATTCTGTTTTACTGAATTGGAACCATAACAATTTGAGGATTTATCCTAACAATCATATGGCATATTGTAACAACTACTGTAGTAAATGCTGTTGAATTTTCAAATTTATATTTTAAACTTTGAAGGTGAAAAACTGTATTTTAAACCCTTATTTTTTATCTGTTACTTCTCATATATGAGATGTTTTTAATATTTTGGTTTAATTAATTAAGAGTAACATTAGATCTCTTAATCCTTTAGTATGTGAGTATGATGGGTGTATTATCATATATGCACCAGGATTGAACCCTCTTTCTAGCCAGCACAACACTCAAAGCTCTCCATGTGGACGATACTGTACCTCTTTTATAAGTCAACTTCTTTGTGTCAAAGTTTTTAATTTGCTGAAATAACCCCATAAAATTATTTACAAGTGATCAGTTCCAGATATTTCCATTTAATGTTACAGAATCTATAAATATTTAAGTACTCTTTTCATCTGGCACTACTTTGATAACCAAATGTTAATAAATCCCAAGTATCTTCATATGCTTAAAATTTCATAGCTCGGTGGATTCTTTGATAAGATAAAGACGAATTCCATGAGAATCGAAACTGAATCACTAGGCAGATACTATAAAGACCAGACATACCCACTTAAGCTTTCTGTCCAAAAACCCTGTATGAAGTTCTATCTGAATTGTACATGGCTGTATAATTAATGTTATAAAATATTTAGTATTTAAAATTAAACATCTCCCATTTAAGTTTATTTTGCACTACCTTTAACTCTTTTTCAACAGAGTACAGTTATTTAATGGGTGGCAGCAATGGAACTTTAAAAAGAGGGTCCTGTGATATGTGAGAGAGTGTTTGCTGTTCATCCGAAGGGAGTTGAGAGAAAGCCTTCAGCCTTCAACATCAAAGGCTGAAGATGTGGTGGTATTTGATGAGTGTGGAGAGTTTTTTTCGTGCATGAAAGAAATATCATTAGCCTATACAATGCAATTTTAAAATAATAGATTATAAGAATGTTATTCTTAAAAGTGATATTTGGTACAGAATTCTTATATATAATTATTAGTAAAAAATAATTTAGAACTAAAAAAGTTAAAGCTACAAAAATAGAAATTTATATGAAGGTAAAAGAGGATGACTTATACCCTTTTATTTTCATGGAACAAGCTAGTTGTGAATAATTACACAGATATAAGATTCAAATTATTTCCCTTCAAAATTAATCAATTAACTGTTTATGAAACTAAAGAGATTTAAGTTGACAATAGAAAAATTCTATATATTGCTTGCTTCATTTCAGAAAAGTTTGAATAGTTCCAAGTGAAACTTATCACAAATTGCACATATACTTTGATGAGTGTGGAGACTTAGCAATGAAAGTAACTTTTAATACACTTTAGGATCACATTTTAAAAAATTTCCAATTTTTTTTAAAGATTATTGATATCAATGGAGTAATATCGCTTTGCTTGTGAAATATTTGAAATAACAGAAAAACTTAATGATTATGCGAGAATGAAATAACCTGCAAAAATTTCTCCTAACATAAAATAGGAATGAAAAATTAAAAAAAAAATCTCTTCAAGGTTTTAATAATAAATTCATTGGGTACAAAGGCAGCAGAAAAAACAGAAGAGGGATGCTTAAAAATGGACAACCTGGTTAAAAGGTGAAGTAATAATTACGTATAACATGGTAATAATAGACACATAAAAACGTTCAAATTTTCAAAAAATTTGAAATCTTAAAACTTTTTAATTTCGAGAAACTATTTAAGAATCTACATATTGCTTTCTTTTAAAATCTACATTTGTTTAAAAATGATAACATAAGACAATATCTGCTTAGAATATTTTTTCTTTTCATCTATCAGGAAATAAAAATATTTATTTCACCTGTAATATCATACTCTCTTGAACAAATTTGTATAACTTTAAAACATTATAACTTAAAATTTTAAAAAAAACCTTCTTTTTTAAGCCTAAAAACAATCATTATAATCAAGAAAATGAATAATTTAAATACATTAATTATATATACCTGGATAAAGTACTTAAAGTATATGATGTACGCAAACCTGATGCATCAGCATCCAATGTTTCTCTTACAATTGTATCATTTGCATTTCCAGAAGTGTGCTAGGAAAGAAGAGATACTCTGAACAACAAAGCAATCACTTTAATGTACAAATATAGTTTCATTAAAAAGACATTAATAATTTTACTATAATAGAAAATCATATGAAATTTTAAAAAGTACACAAACAATTTTATGTAATCACAATTTTAAAAACTCACCTGATAACTATCATAACATCCATAGTATCCTTCAGACATTCCAAAAATTAATGTGTTAGGTTTAAAATTCTTCCCTTCCTTAGGAATCTGAAGAATAATGAATGAAATCAATGGCAATACTTGCAATCGTCTTTATAGATTCTACGATGGTAATAGGGTTAGGAATTTTTTTATCTTAAAAAATGAATTAACATAAAAAGTACCACTTATAATGACTAAGATAAATATATAGTTAATATTCAATAAGATAAGTGTATATATTATAATAATTTGAAATGTAGCAATTCAATCTGCTACATTTAATTATCATTTTGTAGTAATTCAAGCTACTATATTCAATTATCATTTCATATAAAACTATTTAATAAAATTGAAAGTTAAAAGTCAACATAAAGAAAACAAAGGATTTATTCATTGAAATTAAATAAAACATAGGATTTATTCATTGACAGAAAATTTCTAAATTATGAAACCCATTAAATATCTAAATAAAAAAAAATATTTATATATTGAGAGCATTGAAAATAAAACATTTAAAAGTCTATGTCTTTCTGTTATAAATTAAAATTTACACAGAAAAATACAAAAAAAATAATGTTAATCATTTAAATTTTAATGATCAGAATTTAACACAGCTCTCTTTTGATATAAAATAATTTATTATAACATTAGGGCAATTAAATTTTAACTTTCTGTCTGGCATAAGAGTTATTTCGGCTGCTTCTTACTAAACCATTTATGTTGTATAAAAATAACCATTAAAAATGCATAACACTAATTACTTTTTTTGGTGAAAAGTGATGCAAGTGTGCAGTGATAGATTGAGTAGGCAATATTAACTTTTTTTCCAAAAACAGGGCATTAAAGAAATATTTTCATGTGAAATTTTGTTATCAAATGCAGTGAAATTTACAGAAGTTTATTAGAAAATGCAATGACATTGAATAAATATTATCTGTATTATGAACTCCATAACAAGAAAAAGTATTCCTTTGTATGCAATTTATCATCATACATTTTTTAGAATTTGATAACGTTATGTATGTAGGATTTTCCAGCTAATTATCAAATAATTAATTTTATTTTCCAATGTACTGTAAAACCAGTTCCTCAGTTACTTGATAGATGGCACCACAAATCAGTGTCATGTGATAGCTCAATGCATTGCCACCTATTCCAGAATAAAACTGAGTGACATTTCATTCTTGCTCTCTTTCCTCCACTTTCGCTCCTTCTTCCACTTGCTTTCATCTCCTTTGTATTACCCGTGTTGGAAGCATGCTCGTCGCTGATATGGGATAAGATTAATTAAGCTGCCATCTATCCATCTCGGAAGAACTGTATACTCCTAATAAAGATAACCTGTATATAGATTGATATGTATATATTTTCACTCATCATCTCTTCTAATAAACGAAGTAAAACAAGTTGAGCCTCATCATTGAATTTCTACAAAATCAACATGGAATCCGGTAATGGAATTACCCCCCTAGACAACCAGCCCTTTGTGCAAGAGTAAACCATCATAGATTCGGGATGTACAATCTCATCCCCCCCGTCTACATGTATTAAATTGATAGCACAACAATTAAAATTCTAATAAAACTATTTCTGTGGCTAATAAAAGCCCTGCAAGAAATGTTTTAGAACCTTTCTATTTTCTTCTCTTATGTCATGTTTCATGTGATCTTGGAAAATATCAACAAAAATAATGCACCATATTTAGGATCCCATCTCCCCTGATATGTTTGTCCCATTACATGAATATTTTGGTGGAATCTTTCTCCTAATTCATCACTTTCATCTCCTAAGTTTTCAGGAAATAAGTCCCTACGAGAAGCCATGTAGAGTATGTGGAGATTGGTGATCCCCACTAGCATATTGCTATTCTACCATTATGAGGCCGAGCTAGCTATTCTGTCAAAGCAAGCCAGTGTAAACAAAGTGAAGCTGAAGTGAACTTAATACTTTCTACAACCACTATATAAGGTAGTACTGAAAAGCAAAGCAATTGGAGAATGAGAGAAGAACCACATTCTGGTTTCATGGTTCTCTCTTCTATCTATCATTCATAACCGTTCTTTTAAGCGATTTTAATAAATTATCATTATAGTTTGTATGACTGTGTCCAGTCTTTCTTGTGTGATCTTTCTCATCTTCTGTTCTGACTTCCCAGTGTTGATTGCAACATTTTAAAGTTGCAACATGTATTTTGATTGCCATTTGACACCCTAGCATCTTGTAAATGTACAGGAGTCCATTTACTTTTTTTTTTTTTTTTTTTTACAGTTTTTGGCTTTGATATTGTTCAGGGAAACATGAACCACTGAAGTAAATGACTCATTCAGGCAGCAATCATCAGAGTATTTAACTTTTCCTTGAAATTTTCCTCTATCACAAGTTTCCTAATCAGTTGACTAACATATATTTCTTGTTTTAATTAAGCACTGTTCACATATATGAAACAATCTCCATTTTTGTTTATTGCTTTATTGTAATTTTTAAACAAACTCTTTATGCATAAAGGAGAAAGAAATACCTGCTTCCAATCCATCAGAGGAGCATATTTAACATTATGTATGTAGCCCAGTCACATTATTCATTCTACGAAGCCTATCTTTAACAGTAAAGTGTTTAAAAGTAGCTCTACTGTTCTATACACAAAAAACATTTCACAAATCCACTCTGAAGTCAGAGCAGGAAGACTATGATTTTCAAATCTCCACGCAACTGCTTACTGTACATAGCAAGTGGCATTTCCTTTATTAACACAGACATACTCCTGAATAAGTCTTTAATTTCTGCCAAATATGCCATTGGTATCAGGTTTTGTATAATGGTTGCATAGCAACACCTTCTTAAGATTTCTAATAGAAGAGTCAATGAAAAGCCTTCAATTTCCCAGAAATATATCTAAAACTAAGTTCAAGTTATCAAACCATCTATATTTATGCATGCACACGTGGAATTTTGCACTAAAAAATACCCTAAAAAACTGCTCGTCTCTATCGGTATAATGAGATTTTAGTACTTGGAATAATTAAACTAATAGATTTCGCTGCAGCAATCTAAACCCTAAAAGTTCCAATTAATGTTTGGTTCAATTAAGGTCTCAGACTAAATTGTTAACTCTCTCTGCTTAATTAAGTGTTGTGTTTTCTTACGTTTAGGACTGAAAGGTGAATCAAATGATGCTAATCATAAATTTTTCAATTTATAAATTTTTTTCTTTTCAAATACAAGTACTTTTTAACACCCTCAAACAAAAAGACCATAATTTTTATTGGTGGTATAAGAATGAAATTAAAAACAAAATTAACTTTTTAATTAAATCATGGAAATTCAGTTGAAATAAGACACCCAATCAAAAAATTTACATATTAGCAAAATATTTTCCAAAATGTTCAAAAAGTACTACATAATAGTTTTGAAGATTATAGTAATATTACATGACCATATAATAGATTTTTAAGAATACCTTAAGAATTAATGATCAAATTGAAATAAAACTTAAGACATGGGCTATTTAGAGCATTTCCTATCTATAGAAAAACAATGTGAAAATCCTTTTAATTTATCCATATGAATTTCTTAGCATTATAATTTCCTTTATCTAAGCCACAAATAATAAAAGCTTTGTTTAGCTGAAATAAAAACTGTGAAAGTTATTAAAAAAAGAAAGGTTGACAGATTTTTTTTACATACATGTAACTGCATATAAATGAAATCTAGAGGGGAAATATTCTCAAAAGATAATCCTTATTATAACCCAAAGTCAAAAATAAATTATTTAAACTCATTGAAAGGATTAAATTATTTACCATTTAAACAAGACACATCAATTAAGGATAAATAGCAATGCTGCATTATTTCAATGTTAATTACTTCAACATAGAATAATTCAATTGCATTAAATAATAATTTAGCCTTACTTGCTCTCCAACATACATAAGACCTGCAAAGAATACCACCCATTCTATAAGAAGTTGCTTCTCATCTTTAATATTCCATACTCTAATAATAACATCTATAGAAATATGTAAGGATATATTTTTCGATAAATGAATTATAACTTAATAAAACAGTACCAAATGGGAAAATGTAATTTAAAATAGATCTATGGTGATTACAATGAGTTAGAAAATAGTACAAAAATATGAACATATTTAATGCAGATATAAGCCCATTCATCTACTTTCTATGCAGGAAAGGACTAAGCCAAAGCTTTATTTTTAAATTTAACATGGATAGAAATGTGCACTAAGATTAAAATTTAGAAAACCTAAAATATTGATCATTTAAAATACAAGTCATTAATTCAGTTTTTTAGTAAATGAAGCTTTCCACTCTTTAATAGAATAAAAGTACAGTTGTAGGTACTTGTGTATTATCATAATCATGTCAGTGAATAATAAAGAGAAGGTAAATTATGTGATTCACAAAACAATATCTGAATTAAAAGTATGCTTGTTTGTACAGACATAGGTTAAGTTTTAGTAATTTTTCAACTTTACAAATTTTTAAGCTGCATTTAAAGCAAAAGTTCCCTTAAGTTTCTTAATCTTAAGTACCATTTAAATTCAGCTAACTATGATTAAAGATGTCAAGCATTTCACTGTGTTTTTTCTTACACCATTTACATTCCTTCGAGAGTGAGTGATTGCCGATATTAACAGCACAAGAATCAGATATGGTTATACTGCACTAAACAAAATGTAATGATGTTCTAGACATAAGAAAAATGTGGGGGGAGAGAGATAAAAATTGGATGGCAAGAATAGTCAAATAACAGGGTATTCTGGATGGTGACCCATCTTTACCAAAGACAGTAAACCTTATAGGGAGGAAGTCAATATGATACCTCAGGGTTATGATTCCCACACTTGGCTAAAGAAGGCAAGTCCCCAAGGAGCCACATAATTAAGAAGTGTAGCATTTAGACACAAGTATCTGGGCTAAAATAATAACTGAGTTCCATGCTGGAAGTCAACTTTTTCTATTAATCAACAAACCAGAACAAATAAATTTATTGCCCTATTTTACCAACAAAAATTATTTAAAATTTTCCATCTTAATTTTTAGAAAAATCAGATTGTGCCAAAAACATGGCAGTCAATAGTATAAAAATAGCAACTAAATGTAGGGAATAAAATCTTCCTGAAAATAATGACATTTTTATGACACAAAACTGGGAATACAACTAGTAGCCATGAAGCACTGAAGATTGGATTCAATTTTGATTTCTACCAACATGCTCACAATAATACATAAATAATGAATTGTTTCATATAAAAATGAAATTTGAATTGAACAAAACCCATACAATAGAAACATATGCGAGAATACAATATAAACCCATACAATAGAAACTATTACATCAACTTCAACATTTATTAGTTCCTTGTATTTTTGCATTAAAAATTTAATAATAGTAAAATAAAAGGATACATGGTGATGCAGTATCAACATTTTCAGGAAAATTACTACTTTCAAAGTCTTTCCATGATGGATTCTAAAATATAAGAAAGATAAGTTATATTTTAACATACATTATGAATAAATATAAATCATAAAAATAAGAACACAGAAATTTTTGTAACTACTCACCAAACCATCAGATATTACTTCACTGGTATAGAATGCTAAAAAAAGAATATATATATATATAAAATGATCAAATATTTTTTAAATATTAAAAATCATTCCTGTTGTAAAAATTATAACTTGTACAAAATAAATAAGGGCAGTTTGCATTAAAACTACACTATTCAAATTTATTTTCATGTGCATAGAAATAGTGATATTTCATGATACAGATGATAAAATTGATTTTTCAGGATTTGAGCACAATCCTCCTTTATTTCTATTTATAAATAATCAATCTAATTTTATCAAATGTTTCTACCTAGCTAATTATGGTGTTACAAAGCTGATAATGGCGATAAATACATTTTGTAAAAAAAAAAAGGTTTATCCGGTAACTTCCAAAATAAAAGATTTAATATCAGTGTGCATAGATTACAAATAAGGTTTTAATGTTCTAAAGTATCATTTAGATAAATTGAGAAGTGTTTGCCAATAATAACATGATCAGCTCAACCACCTTACAACATGTGGATTTGTTTATGGTAAAAATAATAGTTGATAAATGGAGCTCTTTTGTAAGACAGAAAAGAAATGATCCATGCTATTCGAAAAAGTATTATAAAAACTAAATGAAGTATTCATTTTTTTTTTTAAACTAGAAAGAAATAATCTGTTGTTGTTTGCCTAATTTAACTGATAGTCTAACTAATCAATATTTGGGAAAGGGGGGAATAATCAACAAACTATTTATTCACTGGCCACATTTTTTAAGAAAATTCAATACAATTCCTTCCCCCCCCTCTATGTTTCTCATACTTATATACTTCTTGTATAGTTTTCAAATCATCAGTGTTTAAAAAACAAATCCCATTCAATCATTTTGTTCCAAAACAAGAATGTTTTGAGAACAAAAATAACTAGTAAACATCTTATAGTTAAAGATGTTTACTAGTTAGTACTTGGTTACACTAAGCTAGTATTCCACTTTTCACCTTTGTATCAGATTCTTGTGAACATACAACAAAAATTCATTATTTTGATTAAAAAAAAAAAAAGGTAATCCATTGAGTTACCAGTTTTAACACTTTTTGCATTGCCAATTTTTTTTATACAAAATGTTTCCTTTATTGTCACTTTAACATCTGACTAAACAGAAATACACAATTCTCTGAGATAAATACTGTCAAAATCGTTTCAATAATTTTATTTGCATCATTCTGTATTAACAAGGTTCAAGGTAGTCAAATGATTGACATCAAGGAGAGTTGCCTTCACTTTACACATATTTAATTATTCTCTCCATTTCAGATAAAATATTTGCATAATATGGTGACAGTTGTTCGTTAAGAGTGTCATATGGTAATTTTACACAGAAAACAAATATAGTGGGTAACCATCCTTAATTAGAACACACACAAAGATTGCTTTTGACAAATGAAATATATTTTTAATTTTACTAAAATATTATTTTTTTTTAATTCATCGATAAATTAAGATACTCATATTTTATTGCATTTTTCATATATCTACCCCCTAATACATATGTGTGGATTGCATTATTTTGACTTCTTTTAATATAACATTTTACAATTTTTGTTTTGATTTAAAAATGGTATTTTCAACCTTCTATCTTCATCATACCATTTGTATCTATAGAGTTTATCATTTCATGAATTCATCATACAAAACTTGCATAGACAATAAATTTACATAAAAGGAATAAATTGTAATTCTTAAGAGTTCCTCAGAATAACATACCTTTTCCACATAGTTTTATCATAAGCTAATTCTATGTGTTAAATTTTTTTTAAAATCTTCAATTGTTAAAATTATTTATTTGAAGGAGTTCAATTTTTAATTTCTCTTCAAGAATTGAAGAAAAATTGCTAGCACAAGGGGAAAAATCAAATCTAAAGATTAAAATTATTCATTTGGCAATGGAAAACAAGATTGTGTTTCTCAAACACAAAGCTATTGCTACCCAATATCGGATCCTATTGCTATGAAATAAATTTAAAATTATGGATTTCATACAAATAATTTATTAATGTAATCAAGTACATTTTAAAATTTCATTGTGATCAACAATAGAAATAAATACAAGGACCTTACTAAGAAAAGCCAAATTTACTTTCCTTCACCACAGCAACTATGCAAACCTCATGGCACATAATGGTATTTTTATTAAATTTTAAATCACAAACTCATTCATATACCTATCCAAACAAATACTAAAACACTTCTGAATTACACCAGCAACATTCAAATTCACCATAGCATTTATACAAATGTTCTGCAAAACAGGTACTAAACCATAACAGTACTTTCATTAAATTTTGACTTGGACACCCCCAAACTCATCACCATATCTACCAAACCAATGTCTAGTTACATAGAAAATATCACATATACTTAAATGACTTGAATTCAGCCATGCACTCTTTCTGATGGTTGTGCATAAAATGAGAGGATTCTCCCTACCTTTTACGATAGTAAATAGCAGAGTACAAAAAAATGCATACTATAGTTGAAAATAACATTTAGTTCATAAAACTGAAGAATAAAATCAAATGCAACACATGCCAGAGATCTTTCTCTGTTTACTACTAATAACCACTATACAAAATCCAGAGCCCATGAAGTAATGAAGCATGAAAAAACTGTCGTAAAAAGAACCAGTCTTTAAAGGGATTACATTTTTCATTCTAAAGCAAACTTTAAAGGGATTAAATGGTGTATTATTGCAATTCTTGGCAGCAATCTTTTTGCATAGTCAAAGAGATTGATTAAAATAGGATTAAATTGATGGGGATTAAAATTTTTACATAATTTAAGCAATGATGATTTTTCACTTGTTTTGTCAATTTTATAAGCTTAAAAAAAGGTTAGCCCATCTTAAGCAATATTATTTGTAAAATTTTATACAAACAAAATTTTTTAAAAAAATCTATTTTTAATTTTAGAAAAATGTTTAACATATTTAAAAAGTTTTGTTAGTTTTAAAATAATCTAATCATATGGAATTTTCATACAACAACTAGCTTTACTTGGACATGACAAAGCACACCTTTATAGTATAATTAAAACATTAAATTATATGAGCAAAGCAATTGTTTGAGATTATATTAATAGTACATAATAAATTAAAAAAAAAATTTAAAGAATATCAAGATCTCTATAAATAGCTTTTGAAAATAATTCTAATTTGATTTCCAAAGTTTATAACTTTTGAGGAATAATTGCACTAAAATAAACAAATTAAAATATTATTAAAAAGTACTAAATACGGCACACAACAATGTCATGCACAAATTGAAAAAAGAAACAAAAAAAAAAAAAAAAAATCCTACTCAATAGAACTAACAAAAAATTTAATGTAGTATTCTAACAATGTATAGTTAAAAAGGCTGTTTTTTTAAATATCATAGTAGATATCTATATTTACTTTTTAACAAAATATTACAAACATAATACATCACTAAAACTTATCTTCTTTAATTATCAGTTTTTATCTTATCAACAGTCAAGCACACAAAAAATGTGTCACTTTTATATATTTCTCGTATCAAGGTTACAAACTTTTTTTCTAGTACTAAGTTTTTTCATCTAATTTTGAAACAAAATTTTTATAAAAAAACTTTGTTGTTCTCCTTCCAGAAATTTAGTCGAAATCTCATAATAATCAAATGCAAAATTTGAAGATCTATTTTATCAGAAATATCTTTAATTTGCAAATAATAATTTAAGACTTAACAAATTTTATCAATTTTACACATAAAACTTGATTTATAATGAGATCTTGACTTTTAATATAAAATATAGGGAAAATAGAACATTTGAAACAAATGCAAATATGTGTATATAAAAAAAAAATGCCACAAAGAATTACAAGAATAAATTACATTAATAATTATTTATTTACATGAGTGTAAGAGAAATTCTATTCTAAATCATTTTAACAAATTACACACAAAATGATGGAACACTGACAAAACAGACATATAAAGATGATTACCTGGTGAATCTAATTTAGTATGCAAGGTGAAAGTTACATTTAAATCTTTGCAAGTCTCTTTATTGTGAACTGTAATATTCCTCGCTGATATGCTTCTCAAATGCCTCAGTCGCCGCTTTAGAAAAGTAGTTTTAAAGAAATTAATCACTTAAGTTAGAATCTTTGTAAATTTTAATAAAGAATAAGGTACTTTTCTGTTAAAGGAGGCCATTGGCGATAGTTCCTTCTTTTTGCCAATTGTGAGCGATATCAAGGGCAACCGTACTAGTACTGTGTCAGGAGAGATGATGTGCACAATGCAATTTAACAATTTTTTTTTATGGCCCCCTTTAATGGAAAAGTACCAATAATAAAAAAATAAGTTTTAGAAATATTTTTCTTATAAAAAAAGCCAAAAATTAAAAAAGCCATATGAAATATAAGAAAGCATAAAAATTAAAACCTTCACAATTAAAACATATAATATTTTAGTAATAAGATAAAAAGCAATTTTTCAATATTTTAGTTTGAAAAGCTTGCATAAACTTTTTTTTTTTAAAAAAAAGTCCTTACTACAAGATTTTTACAAATTTAAATTAAATAATGTTTTCAAATGTTACAAAATTTTTAAATTAGTTTTTGTACAGAACTTTAAACCAAAATTAATTAATATCATTGTGGAATAATATATAAACAGCAATTTTAGTCATATGCAAAAGTACAAATAAGTAATGCATCAATGCAACATTTACTGTATTAAAATCATTTATCATAAAATAGATAAAAAATATAACATTTTAAAAATTGGACATCATTTGAAAAAAATAGTTCACCATTGAAAATAAAGTGATAATTTGGAATAAAATCTGATTAAAAAAGAAAAACATACTTGTTGTGTCACAAGCGGGATATGTCGACGACGTATCCTGGTATCTAAATGATACTCAGATACTGCCATAGTTATGAAATAGAGCTTTTGTTCACATTAAAAATTGAATTTTTTGCAACCTAAAATTTCAAACAATTTAGAAAAATAAGCATCGAAATTACATTATTATGTAAGAAGTTTACATATTCTGAAAAAACAATCTTGAAAAAATTGAATTTTGCACTAATATACAATCACTTATTATAAAATATACAGCAAGTCAAATTTTTTTACATACAAATATGCATTACATTTCCTTTTAAAAGTATAAGTTGACTGGTTAAAATTTCTGACGCTAAGTTCGCTCAGGACATAATGTGCCAAACACACGATTTTAAAACTATAAACAGTGAATCTTGATTTAGGTCTAGATAAAAATAATATAAAATTCTTAGATATTGCCAATCGCATAAAAACAAATATTTTCCAATAAAGAGGAAAAAATGAATATTGACAAAACTTGCAATCAAGGAAAATTAATGATCCAATTTATATTGCACTTCATCAACAAAAAAAAAAAAGTTTGTTAATAAATAAAGATACCTAATAAAATGTCTGATTTAAGAAACTGAATTCCCTTTTCAGAAGAATATTTCAAACATAAAATACACAAAAATCATGAGCGTGTTTTAGGATGTAAATTATCAAAAAACAGAAAAACAATTTTCGAATTATACTTTCAAAGTAGGCATCATGAAGGGATAGTGTAAAGTTTTATGGTACTTTTCCATTTCGCTGGCTCAAGTGATAAAGTTGACAAAAATGATACAAATTACGCCAAACGGAATATGTGTTTTCTGTGTGTTGTCGCAAATAAAGTCTGACTGGCGATATTTGAGTCGGTAAAATGGAAAAGGACCAGTTTTATTATTACTAAAAAATAATAGAGAATACTTGAATCAAATTTTCTGCAAATTGATTTATATTATAAATTACAGCCAATAATGTTCATTTTATTGGATCCAGGAAGCTGTATATTGAAGTAACCCACAGAATATGAAGATTGAGTCCAATCAGTTGAATTCTACTATGATAATCTTTGAAAGGCCAAGAAATGCTGGGAGAGATGTATAGGTATGGATTGTGACTATGTATAGCAGTTTTAAGAATAATAAACAGAAATTAACTCTCTATCTTGATTCTTTTAATAATAATGAAACCTTCATAATACAGCTAGTTATTTCCATCTATGGCTTCCAGAAACAATTACAAAAAAAAAAAAAAAAAAAAAACCACCACTAATAGTAGTAATTTACAACATTATGAATATGTTGATGCATTAATATGTAAAAAAAATTATATTTAGATATCAGTTATTTCTTAGTAAATAAAATTTTGATATCCCCTCAGACTAATACTTCAATCCAGATTATTTAATTGATTTTTTAAGTGTCATGTATCTTATTTACCTAAAAAATTTAAATAAGTATAAGTTTACAAAAGACAGTACCCTCCAGGAGATAAAGAACAGATAACTGGAATACCTTTAACCAATAAATCCCATACTTATTAATAGAAAATAAAACCCTTGAAGAGAAGGGAGGGAGTTATACAGTAATGATATTATATATATATATATAAATTATCTTATAAACTACATAAAAAAGTAGACTCATTTTATTTAATGAATTATATTTTAAAGATAATTTGTAATTTTTTAAACCAAACAATGAGTTTCATTAATTTCATCTAATAAAATTTCATTACTTATAGCTAGAACCTATTAAAATTATTAACAGTAAAAAATAAAGACTAAATTTTAAGAAATACACATATCTGAATAAAAAGATAAAAAAAAAAAATGATTCTTCATAATGCAGTATAATTTAACACAGTATGAAGTCATTTAAACAAATATATTAAATGTCAGTGATTTAAATTACTCTGTAAATTTAAAGAATATTGAAAAATACCAATAAAAGGTATTTAATTACATTGAAATACAGATAGATGTACTCGCATATTTTTAGATTAAATATAACTACAATGAATATAAATAGATGTTTAAATATTCACAAAATCAAAATTAATTTATTCATAATTTTAAAATACAACACATTCATTTAAAAACATTTCAAGAAACATTCATGCAGAAATTATAGCAAAAATGAGAGTTTATAATAAAAGTACACATACTGTACATCTTCAAACACCATGTATATTATTTTTATGTAGTTTGTTTTAAAATATAATATATTGTTTTTAAATAAACTGAGAATAATTCACAGACAACCATAAAAACCATACACATTTTCAGCAAAGTGATTGCTTAAAAGCCTGAAATTTAACTTTAATTTCACAAAGCACTTTAGTTATTCTAACTGAAGTATGAACCAACGATGTATATTATTTAATTTTTTGAAAATAATATATACTTATAGCTTTGATTAAAAAAAATTATTATTTACAGGAGATTATATATATTTCAGAAAAAAGACCAATATTTAATAAATACATACCTATAATTAATTTTTTTACATATTTATCTGTTGTTATAACATAAACGATTAAATAAATCTTAAGCAAATCTGCCTATTTAACTTGTCATTCACATCTCAACCTATTAATAATACAAACCCTTACTCAAAACAAGTCAACAAGTTTAGACTGATAGCTTAAAAACTGTGATTCAGTTCAAGTTTTAAAAATTAAATACAAAGCATTTCTCAAAATTATGATAAAATAAGATGTTTTGAACTATTCTGTCTGTATTCGAAAATATATTTACAACTTGAGCGAATAAGAGACAGTATGTAAACAATTAATTTTATCAGAACTTTAAATTGCGAAGATACGAAACACCCTTCAATCTCAAAAATAAGAACCGAGCAGAAGGTTCTGTCATGTTGCCATTTCACTAAAAGGCTCGTGTAGATACTTTTTTTTATTTTGCTTCCGTGAATTTTTTTTTCTTTTTTAAATTTTTAAAATATTTATTTATTTAGGAAGAGGAAAGAACATCACATATGCTTACATATTTTACGTATTGATTACAGTAACACAAAAAATACGTAAAAAAAAATTAAATCCTATGCCTGTCTGGCAACATAAAGCGATTGTTCTCCTCTGTGCCTGTTTATACCGGGTGAGGAAAGATGTTGATTTTTTATCCGAAATTTAGATGTTGTGATTTAAAAACCTTTTGAAATCTATTGTATCATTCAAACTTAAGGTATGCGTGTTCATTTTTTACTTACTCTTTATGTTCTGTTTATAATATGATCTGCTATTAAAAAGACTGTCTCGTAAACCATGCATACAGATCCTATGAATGTTTTAAGTTTGCTATTGTTATTATTCTGTACTATGGTTAATATATGGTTTATCCTTGTTTCTAGACATTAATTTAAATAAAAAAAAATTTGCAAAAAGTAATTAACATTTTTGACTAAATATACATTTTATCTAAGTTTGGAAATTGAGTTTAATATATATATATAGTTTAGTATATTGAAAAATTCACACTTTCACAGTATTATTTTCACTCTGACAAATTATTTGTATGTTTTTGTTTTTTTTTTTTGCTATTCTAATAATCTAAATTAAATTCTTTTTCGTGAACTTATAATGATGGGTTTTAATTTTCAGAGCATAGAAACTTTTTTTTCCAAAACTTCCACCTGGAATATTTGTTTCAATTCTTCATCAAATTAATTAGAAACATTGTATTTATTCATTATATGAATTTCATAATATATCAATTATTGATTATATGTTTACTCATTGTTTTTACCTTTTTTCATTACCTGAATAATTATATGTCATTTAAAAAAATTGAATTTGTTTTCTTGTTTGAATGCATGTATTTCTCAAAATTTCTTTTTCATGCAATTACTAAAACAAATTGGTTTATTTATTCATGTGGCTTTTAAATATTTTTTAATGTATCAGCTGCAATTTAAAGGAATCGTCATTATGTTCCAAGTGCTTGCAATATTATGTGACAAATTTAAAATAATCAGATTATCACTTACATTTAATGATATTTGCTGTAATACAAGTTGGTATAAAAATACTTTTTGGGTACTTATTTTAATCTCTCAAAATAATCATTATAAAATACTTTGAATCAAACTAATCAGCACTGCTAAATGGTAAGATGAACAATTTAATAACATGAAAAAAAAAAGCACAGAATTAATTTGTTTCAATTAAAAGGGAAAGAATTATGAAGTTCAGAATACATAGGAATGGCAAAGATGGTTAAAGAGGATCATCTATATTTATGATTCTGTTGAATTTTCCATATTTTATGCATATATACTGAATAAATTGTTTATACTGTGGATACTTAGATTTATTATGCGATACTCTGCAGTTATATAACCATACCTAGCATTTCAAACCAAATTTGCACATAATGGCTTGTATCTTTCTGTGATACTAAGCTTTTGTATAACTACTTTTAATTTTTCTTTCTATTTTTTCTTAAAAAGAAAATATGTGCTTTATATGTTACATCTTAAGTAAGTAACAAATATGTGAAAAGAACAATTTTTTTTGGACATTAAACTTTTGTATATTATTTAACTTAAAATAGCTGGTATAAATTTTGAAACATTATCTAACATTGTGGGAAAAATTTTTTCTTTTGAATTCATGTGACACCTCATTAATTCCACCGATAAAGAATCCATATGTTGTCAGGTAGTCCCTTTCAAGCCTTTATTCCTCCAATTTGCACTAACTCCACAAAAATTAAACAAATTTTGTAAAACTTGGAGAGTCTGTATCAATAAAATGGTAAGATGATTTACACTTATGTTCATATCTAGTAGCTGTCCATATCAATTCATCACTCCATGAGTAAATGAATCATATGAAAGTAACGAAATGAAAAGGTGACCCAAGAAATCCCATTTTTGTATGAATACATTTCTCTTTCTGATAAAGACAAATGCTACATAGTCATTTTAGCATCCAGTCACCATAGCAAATCCAAAATTTTAATATTCATTGCTAGAAAATCTTGAGTCATCTTAATGGAAAAATTAAACAAATGTGGTTCACAATACAACTATTGCTAGGCAAGAATCTAAGCCAAACTAGCAATGTATTGCTCCAAAAACGTTCACCAAAGACAAGAAAGGTGCCTATTGGTATGGTTATAGTGGTAAAGTGCTGATTGTATTCTACATATATAATTTGGCAGTAATGCAAATTTTGTTGCTGGCAAGATGCTAGTTAGGTATTGTTATTTAATAAAAAAAAAACTAGTTTATAATGGAAGTGGCTGTTTGTTTGAAACTATCTTCAAAATCATTATGTAGTATATTAAGGAAGTTTGGATAATTAAGGTTTCACACGTTTTCAGAGTTTGGGTGTTATCCTTATTATTTACCAAGGTTTACTGATAAAAATTGTGTTTTTGCAATACAAGGTTAATTTATTAAATTACATTCTTTGTTGTATGCAGATCTATGTTTAGAAATGTATTTATATATGAGCAAAACTTATTGGCATTAATTTTACTTTGCATAGTTTTCTTTCCAAAGGTTTAAATCATGTTTAACTTTATTTCATTATTTGAAAATTTTCAAAAGGTTTGGTAAAATCTTTTAGTTAAAATCTTTAGTCATTTCAGTTAAGTTATTACAACGTTTTTCTGAATTTCACTTGGTGTGAGTGTGTGTGTGTGTGTCATCAAATTTTCGATCGTTAATTTAACCAACTTCCCATCAATCTAGAGCTTTGAAATTTTGGGAATCGTTCTTACTCGCCTAACAATGCAATATTTAGACGTTTGCGACAAGTTTTAACTAATATTTCAATAATTTTAATAAGTCAAAATATTCTTTCCTCTAGGCGCTTTTAGGGTTGAGGAAAAAACTTCTTTCCCCCTCTGGGAACACCGGGCACTCCCCACACCACATGAGGCCTCGTAAAACTATTGTACTCACAAAGGGGAGATACTATCTCCCCTTTACTATCTCCGAGATAGTAAGGGTTGCTGACTTTTAGTCAATAATCATGAGCAAGAAAGAAAGTTTCCAATATTTGGCACCAGGTCTTATCACAATAATTTTTTCTGAATTCTGGTTCCCATTTTTTTTTTTAATAGAATGGCTTACAAACTTTCAAATGCATGTTTTGATTTTATGAGTATTATGAATTTTTTAATACGCTCACAAATGTCTCTTTTTTAAGTAAATTTTAAAGTTAAAAATAACTAACAGTTTTAACTAATATTTCAATAATTTTCTCTAATAAACTTTGCCACCATATAAAAACGTTGTTTTTAAAAACGTTGGTTTTTATATAGAATTTTCTTACAATCTAAATGAGGAAAAACACGTGAAATATCTTCTTTTGACGTTGGATTACAATTATTGTGTTTTTCATTCTAATGATAGAATATACCACTTCATCATAATTAAATAAGAAAAATTATAATGGGCTATTATTACAGAAAAAGTATATTAAAATTTATAATTGTAAAAGTTAAGTTAATTAAAGCTCTATTTTTTTTCTCAAATTATCTTGTTTAATCAAGTTTTAAAATTAGTTAAAATTAAAATCTTTAATTTTTGTTTGTTTTTCTATTAAAATATATATTTGTAAAAAGTTTCAATAGTTGAAATCTCACTTAAATCAATTCTGAAAAAACATGAAAGCTGTATTAAATTTTTTTTTGAGATGGTGTGGAAGTTAGAAGTGATACCTCTGGTGTCATCACCTCATCTCTTGATCCAGGCTCAAAAGTATCAGGTTCGGTGACAATTACTTATGTTGCTTTTAAATCTGACATTATTAAAACAAATCAATCAATTTGTTAAATTACTAGTTTTCAAATAATCTTAAAACAACCAATATTGTATGAATGTTTAAACTATTGGTTCTTGAACTGTGGTACATGTACTCTTGTAGATCACATAGACTTAATCAGCGATATATGTGATTAGTTCACAAAAGAATAAACATTCAAAGAACACATCTGTGTACATGGAAGTCCTTTTCTTTCCTTATAGGAATATTCTTTCTTTAGGGTGTACCTTCATTCTTCGTTGCTAGTCAAGGAAGGAATTATGGCAAAAAAAATTTGAGAACCATTGATATAAACTATTATTAAAAGTTGCAAATTATTGATATCTTAGGAAATGAAGGTTATTAAATAATAATTTTAAATTGAAACTTGAAAATTAAATTAGACTTTCATTTTAGGAAAGATAGATTTTTAGATATCCTTTAAGAGTTAACTTTAAAAAAAAATGTGTATTTTTTTTACAACCGAAATTCGAAATTCTTGTAATTATGTTATCAAAAGCTTCCTTGTTTTGCTATTAATTTTTTTCATTATGTTTAATAAACTCAATCTGTCCCCTTTAAGCAAAGTATAGACATCCTGCTTTAATGTTGTATATTAGTACATATAAAAGCATGTGAATATATGATCTCGTTTGCAAATTTATTGTAAATTATTTTATGTTATAAAATTAAGTTTTGAAAATTAATATACTCTGAATTTCATTTTGTGGTAGTTTTTCAAGATATTTTAGCTATTGATGTTTAAAAAGTTTATGTATCTTACTTTTGTATTCAATAATATCTAGCAAAATTTTGGTGAGTGGGTTATAAAAGGTATTTGTATGTATATAACAATTTTTTTTATGTGTATGTTGTTACAAGACTTTCAAATAAATTTAAAGTTTAATTAATTCAAAGTTTACCAAGTATACTGGCAAGCTATAGAACATTGCTACTTATGATCATTAGAGATATTTAGAATAATAATCAGATTTTTTTTTAAAAAAAAATATAGATGTTAAAAAAAATTAAGCAAACACTAATACAATTAAATAAAAATTAGTGGGAGATTAATTTATTTTTTACTAAAATTTTATAAATCGATAACATAATATATATTATGAACATGAGATGGCTCCTCCCAGCGATGGTTCTCTTATGAAAGGAAAGAGAGTTTAAGTAATGGCCTCTTAGGCCATAGTAACAGTTTTGATGACTAGGCGACAAACATAAAGATCTCAAATATGCTGGAACCTAGATAAAATATCAATCAGAAAGAAAGTTACAGACTTTTCATGAATTTTCTCATGTGACGTCATTCCTGGTGGGAAGAGGTATAAATTCACCACACAAGAGCTACAGTCTGTAGAATCAGTTTGTCTGTGAAGTTGGAGACAGATCAGGGAATGGATGGAGTTGATCTGCTGAGGACAGAGTGGTCGAGTGAATCTGTCGGGAGATTCGGCTTGAATCTAGTGAAATTGTCAGAGCCTGTCCTGGAAGCACAGGGTGTTACTGCAGAGATAGTCTTGTTACAAGAACTAGTACCTGGTGAGCTGAATGTTGCTGTTGTAACTGTGATTGTACTTAAAAGTGTGTTTGTTCCTGCATCTGTGTCACTCAATTGTGCAAGTGTTTGTATTGTTATTGTCCAAGCTGTACTATCTGTGTGTTGTCCTGAAGACTTACGAATAAAGCGTCATTTGTTATTATCCTCCGAGTGAACTTGATTTCATTCCCACTCACTCACGAAACTGGTTTAACAACAAATTCCATTCTTTCTAGTTTTAAAGCTTGAACAAAATTTGTGAAAATACATAAGATATAAATCAATATTTAAACTGGTATGTTCTACCTTTCTTTAAAACTTGTAATTTTATATATGTGTGTGTTTCAACTAATTATCTTTATCAGTACCAAAAGTTACAGTGAGTTTCACTCACAAATGATAATTGTGATTATCTCATTCATAGGTCACTATATTGACTAAAAGATGGGTGACCACACAGATGAAAAACCACCCGCTCCTCCTGTGCGCCTCACTAGTACAAGGTCTGTAATTTCATGCAGTGATTTAAAATATTTAATACAATAAATTATATGCTTTTAAAGTTTAGATGTGTAATTGATTTATTATATTTGTTAAATGTGAACATTTTTATTTCAATAAAATGAATCTGATGTATGTAGTTAGCCCTCTAAAAATGAATAAGTAAGTAAACTAAATAAGTAAATATATAATTAATTCATAACTCCTTTAGTTAAATAAATTTTTAATATTTTAACTGGCATTTTTCAAAAAAAAAAAAAAAAAATGTTGAAGTTGCATATTTAGTAAAAATTAAAAATGAAAAAACTGAATAAAGGAATATTTTTTTAGTGGATAAATTATTGAACAGATTATTGTTTTTTAACCTTCAAAGTTACTGTGTATTCAAGTGGATAATTACATACTTGTCTTTACTTTTTTTTTTTATTTCCCCCTTTTTTGTTACAAGTAAAAAGAAAATTTTGCCAGTGGAATATGATTTTGATTATTCTATACATATTTTTTTTAAAGAAAAGAATGAAAAATATGGATAAATTAAATTAAACTCTATTTTATATATTATTAGATAAGTTATATAAATGGCTATTATTAATCTCTCTGTCAATTGTTTTTGTTTAGAGAAATATAACTCCATACACTTTTTTTAAAATATATTCCTCTAACGAAAGCATAGCTATTGTTAATTACCGATTTGATATGTATTTATTTGATTTAATTATAACTTTTTAAAATTTTTTTGCTAAATTCAGGGTTTTTTTGTAAAAAATTGTTTGATTAAACTAATTAATGTGCACGTTATTCTGTTTGGAGGTATATCTTTTTTCCTATACAATACTTCTGCTTCTATTAAAAATAATTGTAATATATTTTGAGATAAGATTCTTAAAGTTTTACTTCTTTATGTATTTCACTTGTCAATCATTTGATGCTTTTGTATTCATTTATATGTAATTTTTTTTTAAATCATGCTCTTTTTTTCCTTTTGTTTCTAAAAGGAAGTTGCTATTTTCAAATGTTTATGTGTATGGCATTATTTTGACAGATTTGATATTATATCTAGCTAGGTACTGGTAATGAACATTTTAACTTTAGGAAACCCTTGGATTAGGGTATTTTTGAAAAATGTAGTTTCAGTTAATGTGCAACAAATTTTTGATATCATTCATCGAAATATCCAATAAGAGTTTTGAATAATGTACCTTTTTTTTAACAACAATTTCTGAGAAGTTATAGATATATGCGTAAGAATATCTTATGGAACTTTTTGCCTGAACATGCAAAGGATTTTTGTAGTGTCAATGATCCTGTTGACAAAATCATTCATGAAATTGCTGCAATAGGAAGAGATATAGACTTTGAAGATGTAGATTCAGAAAATGTTAAAGAATTGTTGGAATCGAAAGACCTATCTTAGAATGACCTTGGAATTGCATATAAGGAAGAAGATAAAAATAAACTACTTTTAAAAGGTTTTAATGAAAAAAACTTCTTTAATGCAATAGAGAAATGACTTATTGATAGAATTTATCCTACTGAATAGAGAAAAGTGTGAATGTTCATTGAAGCATTTGATAAGCAAATTGATTGTTATTGCAAGATTTTAGAGAAAAAGTTAAAAGTTAAATTGAAATATTAAAAAAAATTTCTTGAAAATAAAATTTTAATCTTTTTTAATACCTGCATTCTTTATTAATTCAAAGATTATGCATTGAAGCATTTCAGGGTACATTTTAAGTAAGTTTAAAAAAAAAAACATTTTTCAGGATTCATCTTAATTATTTCTATTGCTTATGAAGTTAGAAAAAAATGGTTTTGAAACATGCAGTATATATCTCAAGGATCCATTAACTGCATTAATCAAGGGATTCCTCCATTACCATTTATGATAAAAGTGGTGATAAATAGTTTTTAATTTTTAAACATTCATTATGAAGCAAATAACGAAATTTAGATTTCATCAAATTTAAATTGGTAAAATAATTTAAATGTACAGCTGTAAAGATATTTATTGGAATTTTTATTTAATGTGTAACAAATAATTGTAGGAAATGCATGTCATGTTTTAAGAATTTTTTTTTTTCCCCCATGTATTTTATGAAAGTGTTATGGTAAAACTGCTGTTTAGCCCATTCTCTTGGCATAGTTTTAAAAGTTGCCAATTTGTCAAATTTTGAAATCATGCCAACTATGTGAACTCCATTGAATGCTTAATGATAGAATAGTAAAAAATTTTACTAACCTGTTTTGTCTGTGGAACCGATAAATTTTTTAAAAACTTCATAATCATCTTTTGCACGAAATTAAATTCAATCACTTCCACAAGTAATAAAAATAATGCAAGACATGATATTGCTTTTACGTTACTTTGTAGCAAATCAAACTGTTCACATTATAGCAATTATATATTTCCATCAAATTAATCCATATGATGATTAAACCTCATCAAAATGAATTTTAAAAATGTTATCCTCTATAAGCATGAAAAATATGATAGGATTTTAAAATAAGTATAAGTTTTATTAATGTCTCTATCTTGATGTTTAGATTCTATTGTATAAAATTTCTTAAAATTCCATCTTAAACTTTTAAAGATATATTTAAGGAAATTCATGATAAAAGAAAATAAAACATAATAATTTATTAAAAGAAATTGCTCTGAAACTTAAAAAATACTTAACATTTATTATAAAACTTAACTTAAAATGCCATATTAAAACTCTGGAGAGGTATAATGAAAGAATAGGAAAAAAAAAAAAAAGTTTAACTGTTTTGCTAGTGGATCTGAGAAATGTTTTAAGAACTAACTTTTTATCATTTTTAAGAATTTTAATGTATGTATTACTACATATATTCCAGTTCCTCTGAAGTTTTTAGGTTTTATCTAACATATTAGATAAATCTTTAGCTTCCTTTAAATTACCTTTCTTCTAGCAATGTCATTCATTTGAGAAAACACATAAAAGTATTCGAAAAATGTACTTCGAATTTAGTGTCCTCATCATTATCTTGACCGGCAAGAGTTCCAAACCTACTCCAGATGCAAGTGCAAAAAATGCACCTCTGATTGGCCAAAAAAATCTTTATGAAATCAGAACATGCACTGTAACCACTAAACCGAAGCTGAACTCCTAATTAGTAGCTAACCAGTAAAAAGTTTAGGATTGCGACATTTGGCAATTTATTTCAAATATTTTCATCAATCAGGATGTAGGATAAACCGCATTCCAATCAGTGTTATCATATTAAAGAGAAAAATTATTGATATCAAAATTGGATCTGAAGTGCTATTTTGTTTTTATTAGTAAACATCAAATTAATCGCAGTTTATGACAGATATCTTTTATATGTTTAGATATTTTATCTGTTAAGAAATATAGGTATGTTTGTCTCTTAAACTTATTTATAATTTGTTATTCAATTTTTGTTCATGGTGTAAAAAAGGGATTCAACAGTTGCTGTTGATATGAGACCTCTGCCTAAAGAACCTGAAAGTGAAGATAAAAAGAAAGTAAAACTAAAACCTTCAAAAAGTAAGAATTTTTTTCTTTCTTTGATCAATAAAGTCTATTATTCATTTATTTCCATTGAATTTAAAGGAAATTAATTAGCTGTATTTTGAAAATGTACATGTTTTTGCTTGTATTTTGAAAATAATTATGGTCAATTTTCAACTATTTTAAGATTCTGATGCTTTCTGTAATAACATTTTCTTCATGATAAAAATTGACCCTTAAATTTATATACATCAATTCATAAATGTACGGGCTGTTTTAAACTACAGGAAGATAAAGAGTTGAGAGTTTATAAATATAATTGCATTAAATACATAATATATTTACATTTGATTTTTTTTTTTTTTTTTTTTTTTTTTTTCAAAAGAAAACACAAGCTATGAATAAAAAGTTTATCCTACAGTTATTTCTAGTAACAAATAAAATCACGATTGTCATAATTGTATCAATGAAATTTTATTCTTTCTTTTTTGTTTTAAATTTTCTTCAAAAGGTGTTTTTAGTAACAGTTTTTTTTTTTTACTCCACTGAATTCAACTTTATAATTGCTTAAGATTTTTAAGGGTAGGTTTTTACAGTACTATGTCTGTTTTGTTACCAAGAAATTGCAAGGGGAGGTAACTAGCAAGTTTCTTAATGATTGATATTGTGTTATTTCATTTATATAAAAATAAAATTCATTGTGTAATGAAATCTCTATTAAACAGGTACAAAGAAGGAAAGAAAAGAAATGGAAAAACCTATTATATCACCTCCTACAAATTTTGAACACACTGTTCATGTGGGATTCGATGCAATCACTGGAGAATTCACTGTACGTACAGAATTTTATTCATTTTAAAAGTTTAATATTGAATTTTTTTTCAATTAAATGTGCCATTTTTAAAATTATATTATTTTAAAATTGTTATTACTTTGGCCATATTCTGATTTTTAACATTCCAATTTTATGTGTATAATGTTTCCTATCTTTTAACTGTAAAACTTGGAATTCGGAAAAATTGGATGTGGTTTCATTAATTCTAATAATGAAAACTACTGTTTAGACTTGGAAATGAATTTTTTTATATATGTAAAATGTAATTTTGGATTAGTGACATGAAAATCAATGAACTGAAGAATTATGATTTTTGCACCCTTATTTTTTAAAAATATTTTTTTTGTTGGGAACAGTGGCTGTGCTAGAGAGTGCCTAGCAGAAAATTATATATTCACTAATTGAGATTGTCAAATGTAAAAGCTTATACCTAAATAGTTATAAATTGAAAATTAGCATAATGTTTTTGTTTTTTGTAACATAAACAATCAGTGATGCATAATTTTTTTAAAAAGTATTTCAGTAATAAACATTCCTCTGCTCATATGCAGTGAATGAGGTTGGTAACACTGGGAAAAATGTTTCCTTTTGCTACTCTTTATTAATTAGAGCTTCTTTGTAAATTGCCAGTATGAGTGAATTCTTGTAAAATCTCATATTTTCACATGTTTGAGCTTAAGGGCCTGGTTAAAATTGCTATTCTTTCTGTACTTTTATCAAATTTTTGTGTTCTTATTCTCCAATGTAGGAATTATTTTCTGTGCATACTTTTTTTAAAAATTATTTTTGAGTGTTTTTAGGCATAAATATTTATATTGATTGATCTTGCATTTATCGAAAAAATTAGGTTGGATGACCAGTATTTTCTTGGGAATATTTTCATATTCTTCATTAATTAGTTCAAATGATAAATTTGCAGTCTATTAGTTTGCCACCTTATGGCTGTATGTATTATGGAATCATTTTCATTATAAGTTAAAATTTTGACAGTTTTTTTAAATTTTTTTCTGTGTGATATTTTTCTTTTGATTTTCCCTTAATAGTGTAAATTCAAATTTGTATTAATTATTTATAATATTTTTCATGTACATTATATTGTACCAGATTGCAGAATGTAGTTAAGCAAAATCTAAATTTTAACGAAAAAAAAGATTGTCTTTTGTTTTATGATATTTTTTTATTTTAGTTGATGTGAGTTTTTTTATTATACTTTTAAAAAGCACATGGTTAATTACAGGATCAGACTTTTGTCTTTCTTCATTTATTGTGGCCATGGTAGTCGAGTAGTCACGGATTTGCAGCTGGCAATTTTCTTAGTCATGGGTTTGAGCCTTGATGTAACTAAAGATCCGCTGTGTAGCCTAGGCTGATGCATGTTAAGTCTGTTGAGGCTGAAAGTCCTCCCGTTGGTGTGGTGTTGAAGTTAGGAGAGGGGGATGCCAGCTCAGGTGTTGTCCTTGTCACTTGACTGAGGTTCAAAATTACGAAATCTGTGGCCAATAGCCCTCGTGTTGCTTCTTGTGCGCCATTAATAAAACCAAATCAATCCATTGTTTATTAAATATATTACTTAGCATTTTGCTGTTTATGATAAACAGATATTAAATTATTTTATTGATCATGATATGTACAACAAAAAAATTTATTATATTATCACCTAATCATTTTTGCTTCATTTAATTTTTTTCTCTTTGAATTTTCCATATTAAAACTCTTAAGTACTTCTTGTCATCAAGTGTAAATCTTTAAATATAGATCAAGTGTAAATCTTTAAATATTGAGCTTGGAATATTATCATCCATTTTGACTCATTAAGTATTTAATTTTATAATTATCAACACATTTTAGACATGTGACCCAACCTGCTTTGCTTCTTTCTGGCACTGCCACTAATTATGAGATGTGTATTGAACTTACTAGCTGTCAGTTAAATTTAATAATGGATATGTTTTCTTTTCATGTATCTGCCATCTGTATTATGCTCATAGCCAAAGGTGAGCACAATCTGAAAAACATATTTTTAGTGTTGTGAAGTAGCTCATCCATTTCTTATGTAGCACATCTCTTTCTCTCTTTCAGAAAATGCTCTTTGTCTTGCTACTGCTGTGCATGCTTAAGTTCTCTATGCTTCTTTTTTTTTTTTTTTTTTTTTTTAATTCCCCATTTGGAATAATGTGGAGTCCTGTGCTTGTTATTCTATTTTATACCTGGGATTTCAATAGTTAAACCTCTAAATGAATTTCTGCACCATGCTTTAGAGATGGATATTAAAAGCAATTCTCTCATGGGTTCTTTTTTGAAACAAAAGTTTATTTTAATGATATGCTGAACCATCTGAAAAAAAATTTATCCTAAGATTTATTATTCAAAAATATTTTGAAATTTACAAAGCAATTACTTGCCATGTGGCAGTAATTGCAAGTAATTACATTTATTTATCAGATTTATAAATGTAACCAAACTTCACCATGGAATCATTCTAGAGAATAAAGTAACTGAAGTTATTTATTACAAATGTTACAAGAAATAATTGGACTTCATATTAAACATTGACTTAACAAATCAAATCATAGCGATGTAATTTGAATTCGTTTGTTATATACTTTTAAAAAAATTCTCTATGGCAACTTTTAAAAAAAAAGTGAAGAAAAACTAATTTTTAATAACTTTTTTTTTAAAAATTATTTCTATCAAAGCTTTTTCCAGATTGTGTAGATTGTCAAACAATTTCAATAAATAAAATCACAAAGCTGTATTTTTAAAGGTATTTAGGCATTTTAAAATGATTGTTTATTTTTTTACCCATCAAAATAGTTTTTAAAACATATTATTTCAATCTAATATTTAGATCTGAAATGTTAGCTCTTGGTTCCAGTCATTCATTCATATGTATATATGCAAATAGCAAAAATGCTTAATTTTTTTATTTTCTTTCTTTATATGAAAGCATCTTAGATTCTTTTTTTAATTAATATATTACTTAATTGACCTAAAAATTAATCTATTATTATAATTTTAACTTTGAAGATTATAAGAAACATCTTGTTTATAATTCTTGAATGTATTAATTATTTTTTAAAAAATTTTCAAAAATATTAATGCAGTATAAGCCAATATATTTTAAAATGTTATCTTTTGAAAAATGTTAAAACTTTTTAAATTTAAATCATTATGATTGGCAAATATCAATATGAAATTTATACAGCAAGTTATATTTATTTATCTAAAAAAGAATTTTAATACCCTTTCTTAATTATTTAGCTGAATTTGAGATATATGTTTTTTTAAATTAAGTTTATTTGTTTTTGTGTTTTTTAAAAATAATATTTTATCAATAATTATAGAGATTTGAAATAATCTGGTTTCAAAGATTCCTTTTCTGCCCAAAAATAGCTCACAAAATTTTATTGTATTTTTACTTGCTGAATCTTGTTTACATTGTCGTATGTTATCCACAGTGTTTATGTCAGAATGTTTAAAATGATTAGCTGGGCAGCTCCATTGAAATAACTGTTTATTTGTGACAGTTAAAAGATAAAAATTAACAAAATAAAGTTGACAAGCTGAATGGTGAAAGGAAAGTAGTGGCAATTGGTATCAGAATTGTACTAGTTGAAGTTAAAGCCTGCTTTTTTTATATTTCTGAAAAAGTTTGAATTCCCTTCTGTTTATTCACACATGACTGATTTGCTTCTCTACAACTGCAGACTCACATTCGCAGTGATCATTGTAAAAGGATCGTATGATGGCACAACATATTCCATAAAAAGGGGCAATTTTTTTAATAAATTACTTGAAATAACAGATGTAATATATCATTACACAAATATCCTTTTAGTACTGCCAATCTATATATTTTAATGAAAATTTACAATAGAAGAAAAAAAAACTCTGCCGACTACTAATATTACTTTTGAAGTAACATAAGATTTCTAAAATCTATTCCAGAGGTCTTTAATATTTTTAGTCCTTTTGGAGAAAAGTATCTCTAATTTTATGAAAAAATTTTTTAAAAAAATTACTAAATTGAATTCTCTTTAATATGTTTATACTTTTTGATAGATGTCATAGATTTATACTTTTTATTTATTTATATTTTTTTTTGTTAAAAAGATTTTTGTTTCTTTGATAGAGTATTCTTAATCATATTTAATTTGGAAAATTTTTTTATCTGTTTGATTTTAAAGTCATACATTTGATTTTTGAAAAAATTATTTAATCCATTTCATAAGTATTCAATTTTTTTTGAAAATTTTCAGATAAATAAAGCTTCTATGGTATACATAATATTGTTTTATTTATACTTTTATGTCAGTGTTAAAACATGTGAGTTTACCTTGTAATATATTGGGGCATCTGTATTTTTCTATATATATATATTTTTATTTTCCTGTCCTTAATTTCTTACCTGTGTAAAATATGTACACATATGATGATTCTGAAATTTGTTGATGAGACAAAAATATTTTCCTGCACGTGCATGTAATGTATACATTATTCTCTGTTACATGTGTGACTTGTCTATTTTCTCCCCTCTGTTTCTATTAAATCTTTCATTAATCTGCTTAGGAGTGACATAATGGAATTCTCCTTTTTCTCTATTTAACATACTGCCTTCTGTATGATCTTTATTTATAGATTGTCAAATATAAAACATAATTTTAAATAATATTTGATCAATTTTAAAATCATATCAGCATCTAAATCATAGCACCTAACAATTTAATTTTCCTTTATTGACTTGAAATTTTTTACTGCTTAGGTTTGGCCACTGTAGCATAACGATCATGGTCGTGAACTTGTGGCAGACATTGTTTTGGTCGAGTTTTGACCCTGCTTACACTATAGATGTTCCATATAGTGGAACTAATGCATGTTAAATTTGTCAAGGTCCCTCCAGTTGGCATGGCGGGGAAGTTTGGTAGAGAGAGGTGCCAACTTGGGTGTTGCTCTTGTCATTTGACTGAGGTTTAAAATTATGAGATCTGACCCCAGTAGCCCTTGTTGTTGCTTCTGAATGGAACATTAATGAAGAAAAAAATATTTTAAAGATACATCTAAGGGTGCTGATATGTTTATTTATTTATTTATTTTTAAACTTTTCCCACTTCCATTTTCGTTTTTTTAATCAAAGGTTAAAGGAAAATTGAGAATTGTTTCAATCATTGTAGAATTCACCATCCATGCCAAGAAATTCAATATAAATGTACCTTGATGTTTAACAGTACTGATGTCTTATGCAAGCATGCAATTTAAGAAATCTTACCTTCATTTAATTCAGTACTATAATTATGTAACTAAAGTATATATAAATGATAGACATAATAATGGAAATACTTTCTGGAAATGTACGTAAGAAATAGATTTGTAAATTTTGATGTGATATAGATGTTGCTGTTTGCTATATATATGAATAAGCTAGAATGTCAAATATCTGCTATAAAGTGATACAGTTATACAGCACAGACACCGGGTTTGTAACATTATTTTTAAATGTCAGACCTCAGTGATTTGCTGAAAAAGAATTATTTATTAATGCTCTCCTAGTAGTTGCATCAGTATCTAAAATTATGGCCTAGTATTGAAAGAACAATACGTGGAAAATAAGAACTAAAAAAAGGAAGCTTTCAGGCAAGAATTTGAGAGGCTTGGCATGAATCATGGGCCAAAAACATAAATCCATTGCTGACCAAATAACATATTTAACCATCAAGAAAATCCTATTTCAAGCAAAGCAGTTTGGTGTTTCATAGATTAAATTTTTTGACTGTGTTGCTAATTGTGAACCTCTCATTACTGACATCAATGTCAAAAAGCATAGTGGTGCAAGAAGCATCGAAACATGAACCTTAATGATCAAATACATACGATAAGATCTTATATGAATCATCTTTCTTTTTTTTTCTTCTCACTACAGTTAAGAGTTTGGCAGCATTCTTTCTCCACAGAAACATTCTATCTTACATGCTTCATTCCAATTGAAAAACAGGGAGGCAGATAATACTATAACATTATTGCTGTATTTAATCATTTCAATAAAAATAATTACATAAATTGTATAATATAAATTTTATTACTGAGGAAAGTATAAATTTAAATGTTGTTGTTACCCTAATTGTTTTGTTGTTGGATGCTATTTCTTGCATTCTTTAGAAGCAGTAATCATTCTGATTCATCGGGTAACATGCCAAACCTATACGATTGTGCTCCAGGATCATGTTTATCCATTGGTGCAGAAATCTTACCCCGAGAACTGTCCTTTATTTCAGGCGGATAATGCTCCATATTTACAGCAAAACTGATTATGCAACTTGCAAATTGGTTTAACAAATATGAAGATGAATTGAAACAGTCTACATTTAATTGTTGCTGTTCATAATGCTCATGGTGAACTAGCATAATATTAATTACATTAATTTAGGTTCAAAGTATTTCCATTATTTTGTCCACCTCCTTCAACTTGATATGTTATGTGTGATTATACTAAATAGTTGGGATATTAATTGAATATAAATTAACACATTTGGATAAATACTTATTACATTATTACACTATTTAATCATTTAAGTAAAAATAATTACATAAGCTGTATTATTGAGGAAATTATTAATTTAAAATGCTGATGTTATGCAAATTGAAATATTTTTAAAAGAAATATTTGAACATATAATGGGAAAATCTATATCTGAATCACATTGATAACTGAATATATATACTTTTGGCTCTAAATGCTGTGTATCACAATAATGATAGAATGCTTACTTGTGTCTATTTCAGGGCATGCCAGAATCCTGGGCAAGATTGTTGCAGAGTTCTAACATTACCAAATCAGAGCAGAAGCAAAATCCGCAAGCAGTTTTGGATGTTCTGAATTGGTATGATGCTAGTACCAAAGAGAAGCAGGAGTCCAAATACATGACTATGAATAAAACATTTGGTAAGGACATTCATTGTATTCTGCATATCTTGTTTCAACTAGTTTCTTATAATCTTGGTTTTTAATGCTCCACTCTTTCGCAATGAATTTTTGTTGACCAATTCTTAAATTTGAAACTATTTAGTAAGATATGATAAAATTCTATTGTAATAAACATTGGAGAGTAAAATCAGAGAGTATGCAGGTATTGAGCTGATTATTTGGTGTGAAATTTTTTTGGACAATTAACCTCCAATAAATTATGATTAAATTGCAGGCTTTTTATCAAGCTTTAGCTGATATAATTTATAATTACTTAACATTGTATATAGTAACCATTGATTTAATTCTAACCTAGAAAAGAGCATTTTGTTCCTTTAACTTTTTTGGGATGGCACACCTCGGCGTTAGACATTCCCTGGGGCTGGAGGAGAATCGAAAGAAACGGTAACTCACTGACTGGAGGTTTGGCGTCGCTAAGGCTAACCTGGGGGGGGGGGGGTCCTAATGTTATAATTTTGGTAAAATTTTAGATTATTAATTAAGATGATATGTAATTTAAAATTGGCATTTTTAATCTTTTTCATTTAATTTACAGAAAAATGTATGTAAAGAAGTAATTTTCTGAAGTCCTATTGAAATTATTGCGTTTTACTGTCAAAAACATCAATAAATGTGAAAAATTAATGGAAAAAAAAACCGTTAAGACTATTTACAAGAAGTAGCAAAACTTAATGTAAAGGCTTAAGTGTGGTAATTCTCAAAGACCCGTTTTGTTCATCTCTAACAAAATCTCTGCATCAGAATCATTAGAAATATTCTTTTCAAACCTTTTAAAAAATTAATCACACATTCATCATTAATTAGATCTTTGACTATTTGAGTATATTCTTCCGATAAACAATGCTTTCTCGCAGTTATAAACAGTAGTCAAGGTCTAAAATAAAAATGGAATCAAACGAAATACATCCAAAAGCAACACAAAGTCAAACAGTCTAAAAAGAAAGAAATTAAAGAAGTACAAAAGAAAAAGAAATTAAAATTACGTAGCAAAAACCAATAAAAAAATCATTTGGTGAATAGTGTTTGTTTTCTTTTTTATAAGGTATATTTCAATATTTTTACTTTTTTAACATTTATATTTGTGCATACATACATTCTCAGTAATCTGGCAGTTACCAGAGAATTTGACCAGATTATCAAAAAGCCAGATTACTGGAAAATTCCTAATAATATTGTCAAGAAGATGCAAAGAACTTCACTGTTATTGTAAACAATTAGATTTATTACTAGAACAGAGCAACATCATAGGACTGAGAAATTGCCCTTAACTATTGGGACTCAATCTTTATGTGTACGAAGCACAGAATATTAAAGAAACATCCAATTTGAATATTAAAGAAAGATCTAAAATCATCCAGTCTTTGAATGAAAATACTGTGGTGGGAATTAGAATCCCAGATGGATGGAACTACAGTCCTAATATTTGCAACCGAGACTCGGAGATTGCTGACTTTCTTGCTTTGTGTGGCATTGCTCCCCACTTAACACAACAGTGCCTCACTGTCATTCAAATTAAAGAGTTTTCATTCTGGAGCACACCATAGGCCATTTGTAAACATTTTTCTTTTCAGGAGGAATGTTATTTTGATTTTTTTTTTCTATTTCAATTTGCTAGGCCGGATTATGGTATGGTTTCATATATAATACATGGATGACATCTCTTTGTTTTCTTCTTCAGTTGTCAGGATAAAAGTCTTGCACCTCATAGGTAACATTTGATTAGTGACATAACACTTGATATGGTCCATTTCTCGCAAAGGACTAGGGTATAAACCCATACAAAATCTCCTGGAGTATAAGACACTATTCGGTGTGTAGAATCATAATGTCAACAGTCTCAGAGTTTGCATTCTGGCTAGTTGTCTTGATTCTTCAGCTCTGGCAATGATCTTAGAGGTACGGTCGTCTTCTACATTATCAGTACAGAATGGTAACATTGCATCTAGCATATTTTCAGCTTCATGTCCATGAAGTAAATAAAATAGAAAGGTGTAAACCCTGTTGTCTCCTGTTTTGCGGTATTATAAGCAAAGGTTACAAATGGTAGAATTTCATCCTGGTTCCTCTGTTCTTTATCGACATACATGGACAACATATCGGCCAGAGTTTTGTTATAACATGTTGTCAATCCATTTGTAGTTGTTTGGCGTGCAAGAGATACAGGGATCGATACCCTGCATCTCCACCAAATCTGTCACGTAAATGTAACTACACTATTATTGTAAACAGATTTATTACTAGAATAGAGCAACATCACAAAACTTGCTCATAACTGATGGGACTCAGCCTTTACAATTGCACAGAATATTCGAGAAACATCCAATTAAAATATTCAAGAAAGATCTAGAATCATCCAGATGTTAGACAAACATTAAATAATATTTTAAAAATTCAATCCTTTAGATGAATATATCATGGCGAGAATTAGAATCTTTGACGAATGGAATTACAGTCCAAAACTCAGCCATGAAGATTGCTGGCTTTCTTGTTTTGTGTGGCAATATCACTTTTAAGTAGTTGAAACTATGTATTATTAAATAAAATTAGAACAATAAAGTAATGAATATTGTTGTTTTGTATTGATTACATTATTCCAGCTAAGTGGAAGGCATGTAATGTCTGTTACGGCTTGTCTTCCTGTCTAAAAACGTAGGATTACTAGAAGAATAGGAAAAATGAAGTGCTGATTATAGATGGAGTACTGTATACATAAACTTTTTTAAAAAAAATGAAATGCAGTTAAACTAATGAACTATATATGAAAATTTCTATTTTAATTAAATGCGAATTTGACATTTCATTGGAAAATACTGTTGACAATTTAAAAGAGATATTTAAGTCATATCAAGATTACGTAAATGTAGCTTAAAAATTATCAATCAACTTAAATTTTGCTTTCATTTAGTTTTCTAAAGTATTCTTAATATCTGAAAATTGTATCATGTGTTGTTCATTTCACAGATAGAAATATTTATATCTGTTGCTTCAAAAATATCTGCTATCTAAATTTATTTTTATCCACGTATGATTTCTGTGTTTTTCTTCTTAATTTTAATTTTAAAAATTTTCATTTTTAAGCTGACATAGCAACTATATGGCAACCAAGTAGGTGTGGTTTTTATCTTTCGTAGTGTATTTAGTTATGATGTTTGATTATTTCTTATTACACAAAATATTACAAGCATCTAAATTGGATAATCATTATTGTTGTTAAGTTCTTTTTATGGAAAAGAAATTGAATCTTCATTCTGATTCTTATAAAATTGTTAGCTTATAAAAACAGGTAGTTGATAAAACAACTTAAGTCATCTTTTGTATTAAAATTGGCATTCATTCACTAATATAATATCTGAATTAAGAAATAAAATATTTTAAAATTAAATGCAGTAATGTAATTGTAACTTTTGAATTCATTGATTATTTTATGCTTGAGGGGGAACTGTATTTGGTTATTTGTGGAATTTACACTGTATTACATTTAAAGGCCTATGAATAATTCTTTAAACTGAATGATATTTATACTAATTCAGTAATTGGAAATTGAGATTTTTCATTAAAAAAATTTGCTTATGTTTTAAATAAAAAAAATTAAAAATAATTGTCTACTATTTGCATTAATATTGTACACCAGTCCATAATTATTGGAATTTTTTTTTTTTTTAATCAATTGAATTTGAGGACTATGTACTGTTCTGTAAGTAGAATTTTATTTGGTATAAATTGATGGAGCATTCATTTTGTACTTAATTTGAAATGCTGTTAAATTTTAGAAGAATGGGCGACTGTTCCAAAAATAGAAAAGTTTAGAGTTCCTGTAGTTATATTATTTACTTGCATTCAAAAAACCTTATTTAATTTTTTGCAAAATTTGTATTTTATCCTTTAAATTAATTTTAAGAATGTATAAAAAATGCTATACTTTTAATGAAGAATTGTTAAGTTGCTTAGAATTTATTTTGAATTTCAATATTCTTAAATTCTTTTTTAAAAGCCAGAAATTCTTTATAATATCTTAAAACATAAAATTATGCATCACTTTATATTTTAATTCTATATCTAATTGCTGATTCACTTTTCAGAATAAAAAATAATATAGAAACATTTTTAACTTTGTTTTTTAAAAATATGGGTAATCTTTATTGACTGCTTGTCAGTATTTTATTAGCTGCAAGCTATTGTACATGTACAATGTGTTTAGAGTAAAAAAAAAAATTCTTGAAATGCATTGTTAAATAGTAATTTATTATGTATTTATAAATCTTACTCAAGCAAGAGTTTCTTTATGATATTGTAATTCTTATATTCTAGGGGATCCATCACCTCGACCTAGCTACCTAGCAGATAAATATGCCATAAATGCTGTAGTTCCTCCACTTCCTGTATCTGTAAGTGTAACTCGCATTATGTATGTGTGTATGTGTCATTTTGCAACTTATAAAAATGTAATAAGTTAAAAAAATTTTTTATCCTGCTTAGTGAAAGCTGTTTATAATTTATATCTTTGTATATTTTCATCACATTAAATAAGTCAATAACTAATTCTAGATGTGATTTTTAAAAAATTTCTTGTAAAGTTTATATATGTACTTCTTTTTGAAATATTTTTTTATCATGTATAGTAAAGAGAAAATGGCAACTGTGAATCAAAAGCATTTTTGTGTTGTTTATAAAGTATTACTGATATATGTATATATTGGTTTCTATGAACATTTGAAAGAAATATCCAGCTTATTAATGTAGTTACTGTAAAATCCTAACAATTTGCATAATCTTTTAACTTAATTTCATTGACTCGTTCACTCCTTCCCTTCATTTTGCAGTTTTCTCATTTTTTAAATTACATTTTCCATTAATGGTTAATTATTTTGTATGATTATTATTTTCTTATTGGCCTCTTTTCTTGCTTAATAGAAATAAGTTTTCAAATGTCTGATTGCACTTTTGTTTTGATAATCATATTAGAGAAGAACAAAATTGACTGAGTCAGAATGTTTTGAGAAGATTTAATGAATCAATATAGGTATTATCCTCAATGCTTATGTATCTGAATAGTGTTTAAAATTATGAAGTTCATTACCATTAATAACTCAATGTATGTTTCCAATTTTGTGCTGATAGGGCTTAAACAAACCATTAAAAAAAACACTTTGCATAATTACAAAAAAATAATTGTATTTATAAATTGATCATATCATATTTTGAAATAAAGTTCAATCATAAACACAAAAAAGTGTAGGTCATAAGTTAAATACTGTTTCTTTGCAGCCTACGAGGAAACCAGAGCCCACTCCACCTACTACTCCTGAGGATGAAGAGGAAGAAGAGCCAGAGGCTCCTCCTCCTCCTGTGGCTGCTAGACCTGAAAAGACTAAATCTATTGTATGTGATAAAATTGTCAAAATTGATATGAATGACATTGATTTATCATATTTTAATTATTTTTTAAAATAAGAAAAAGATAAATTCAGTATTTCTTGGATTAAAAGTAATATGTATTTATATTGTAAAATTGAAATAACCATTATCATGAAGAACTTTGGTAAAAAAAATTGTGGAGTCGAATCCCCCCCCCCTTTCCCTTTATTTTATAATGGGAACTTTATATTCGAAATTTTCCATATTTATCCTGATACTTTTAAATTGTATGAAACTGATTTCATATATTTTGTGTATAAACTTTTTAATCACTTTCAAAAAATTGTTCAGTCATTGAAGATTTTATAAAAGTTATTATGTACTGTAAAAAAATCATGGTTAATTTTAAAAACATTTTTTTATGATGAGATGTATCAAAATGATCTTTAATTGCCTTTTTTTTTTCTACTTATATTTTCTTTTCATTAACCTATACTTTAATTTATTAAATTGTTTCAAGGGTAACATTTAACATTATGTTTTGGGTAAGTATAGAATAAAAGTTAACTTTCTTTTCTTGCTGAAGATATAAACTTGGAAATGTTATGTGCTTCATTATCTGTAAAATCATCTGTAAATTGTATCTGTTGCATCATCTGTAAAACATGTCTATTTATTACAGTATACAAAACCTATTGATGAAGAAGTTAAGAATGAAGCACTTGCATATGACAAAAGAGATATTGCTAATAACAATAATGCTCCAGCAACAATGACACCTGCGCCCACAACAACAAGTGCTGTCAAAACCAGAAAAAAGAAGTTATCAGAAGATGAAATTATGGACAAAATTCGAAGTATTGTGTCTGTTGGTGATCCTAACCGTCGTTACACAAAAATGGAAAGAATTGGGGTTGGGTAAATGTCAATCTTTTTAATTTTGTATTGCCCCCTCCCCTTGTTTCTGTCACTGTTTTATTTTCAGTTAAAAGTAACTTTTAATTTTTTAATGAATATTCATCTGCCATAACTATATGACAATAACTTAAAGACAAATAATTAAGGTTTTAAAAAGTTATATGTTGATTTGATGAAAACCTCTTTTTGAATTTTTAAAGTTCTTGATCTCTTAAGGTTAACCCCCTCCCCGTAACATTAATAGTTATTTTGATATTATTTTAGAGGCATTTATTTCGTAAAATATCTGAAAAATACAATTCTTACTTATTAATAAGCAATATCATAGAATAATAATAGTTTGATTAAATAAACGACCAAAAACTTTTTTCCCAAGATTCAGAACATAAAGTAAATATTTCAAGCAAAGCTATATTTGTTCAAAAAATAAATTTTAACCATCTATTGATCTAATTCTATGCTTGATGGAGCTGTTTGACAGTTACCTTAAGTTCAAGTCTTAGTTCTACTTTAACTTGGCCATTGGGAATTATTGGAATGCTGTGGTTAAAACTTAATCCCAAAATTTTCACATAGCACTCTGTGAAATAGTAAAAATGATATACTATATCAGATGTCATCTTCATTATGTAGGACTAAATGATAAGGTTCATTATGAATACACTATTGTCAACTAAGTTTTTATTTGTAATTAAAGAAATCAAATTAAGCCACACAAGATATTTTAATTGTTTAGTTTAGTGATATATTTTCAATAAGAAGATGCTTCAAGTTTCGTCATCATCATCTGACAGCCATTTGAAATGAAACGGTCTGTGACTTGTCTTATTTGTGGTCCTCTAGCATATATATAAATATATTCCTTTCTTGTTGCATCACCTTGTTATGAAGTGCAATAATTTTAGTATTTACATATTTAATTGTGCATGATTTATTTATTTATTTTGTAATAAGTTCTATCTTGATTGCCTAGATTTCATATTTTTCAAAACATCTTTTAACGCATTTATTATGTTTAAAATTATTTAAGGGTATATCAATAACTGGTAGTTTTTAATTATTTTTGTGTGATTCATCATTTAAAACAAGTTATTCATGAAATATTTTATTTGAATTCGTTATTTTATTGATTTTTGTGATTATTAAAATTTGGATTCCTCTATTCTTATATGTTTCATTCTTGTGAAAGACTTGAACTTGATTTTTGGTAATAAACAATTTTTCATCTATTTCAGAGCATCTGGTACTGTATATACTGCCATTGAATCTGCCACAGGGATGGAAGTAGCTATCAAGCAGATGAATTTGCCGCAACAACCCAAAAAAGAACTTATAGTTAATGAAATTTTAGTAATGAGAGAAAACAAACATCCAAACATAGTCAACTATTTAGACAGCTATATTGTGGGAGAAGAACTATGGGTAAGTGCAACTTTTATCACATTTTTTCTCTTCCCTGAAGGAATATTATATTTATTTAGTATAAACTTTTCCATTTTTATTCCTTTTCAAGGTAATTATGGAATATTTGCCTGGTGGTTCATTGACTGATGTAGTCACAGAAACGTGCATGGCAGAAGGTCAAATAGCAGCTGTGTGTAGAGAGGTTGGTTGGTTTTTAGTATTATTCTTACTTAGTTTATTATATGAATACAGTTGTATTGCATTCTCAAATAAGTTTAATTAACTTGGCATGGTTAAATAAATAATTTAACATATTCCTTAAACTTCATTGATTTTTCTTATATTAAAACTGATAAAGAACTGAAATGTATGTGACTATTTAATACTTAAAACTTATTTGTGTTAATGAAAAATGCATTCTGAGACCCCCAACAACATGCAGTTGCAGGTCTATGGTTTCTAAACCTTGGGTTAAGTGAATTGTGAATTACAGTATTAATTAAAATAAATTTAACAAAACTTTTTTTTTTTTTTTTTTTTTTTTTTTTTTTTTGTTAAAGTAATATAAATTTAACAAAAAATCAAACATACATTTGCCAAGATTGATGTTTTCTGCTGTCCTAACCTTTTTTTTTTTTTACCACTACTTTAACATTATTAATGTTTTCAATAAACTAACAAAGTTTATCCTAACAAAGTTTTTTAACAATCTACGTAGTGTAGACATAGGGTAGGTTAAGTTCTCTTGCAATTTCTGGTTGTCTTGTCCCTCTTTGAATTCATTCAATGATATTGAATATTTTTTGTTTCATATTAAGCCTTTTGTTTATGTTTACACTCTTTCAACATTATTTTTAATAATTATTTTGGAAATCACTTATACAAAAAAAAAAATGCTTTAGAATTCTTAAAATTTTCCAAAACAAATAGTCAAATGTACAGCCAATCACCTTGACTGTTAGATCTTGAAAAATAGTATCTTATAATATAATCCCAACTGGAGCATTTCACCTTCTGAGAAATGGTGATTCACATACAAAAAATAGAAAAGAAAAAAGCATTCATTCCTGCTATTAAAGGAAGCCACAACCTCATTCAAACAAAAGATTAATTTGAATTTTACAAACAGAAAAATAAAAATTATGCCACAGTATGTCGAAACGATATAACAAGTATTTCGTTATCATGAGAGCCATAGTAAATCCACTTATAAAGTAGATCCATGTGTTAACAAGGTTCTACTATAATCAGTAATCATGAGATATCTAATTTAATGCTGGAAAAAATATATTGCTATTTTACTAAATTGATCTCAAATTTCTAAGAATATGATGGTGAAGGCCATGAATACATATAAGCAACATTCAAATCCATTTATTAGCCACAGTTCTGATTCCAACAAATAGCAGCATGCTGAAAAATTGGCGAAACTGTGTATTAAAAATTGTAATGGCATCTTAATCCTCATGGTATGTGTGGAAGTTAAAGGACAATACCATTTCAAGTGTTATCTTCATCACTGTCTATAAAACTGTGAAGCATATTACCAATGGCTCTTGGGTAATTCTAGAGCGATAAAATTCTAATTTAAGTCCCAAATACATTTTGATGTAATACTTTAAAGAGAATGTAAACAATATTGTTACATTTTATGGGGGGTTTTTTGTAGTAGACTGTACTTTAATATTATTGGCAGCTAGTGGTATCTAACTATTATTATAGTTTTGTATAGGTCAACAAAATTTTCAGATTATTAAAAAATATTTAATGAGTGAAATAAGTAAACAAAAATTATATATATGTAATTAATGCTACTTACCATATGATCGATTAAAATAATTGATTAAAACTGCTTTAAAATAATTTAGTGACTGTGGATTAATTGACTAAGTATTAGGGGAACTGGAAAGTAATGTTATTTTTTTAAATTAAATTCAACCAGATAAATTTTTACAAAGTTTTTATTTTTATCTGATGTAATCACTCTTGATATTAAGAACCTTTTGCCACCCAGTTTGCAAATTTTCAATGCCCGATCGATAAAAATCAATTGGTTTTGGAGCAAAATATTTAGAGATGGTATTTTGGAATCATCAGAATTTTAAATTTTTTCTTGCAACTTAGGAAATATTGGGCGAGTATGGTGGATGAAGCAATACCTTTCATCCCAATTCATTAATTTTTTCCAGGATTTGCTTGCACTTTGTGGTGTTGCATTATTGTATTGCAGAATAATACATTTTCTGCTGACAATCGTGGACCATTTTTCATTCAAAGATTAATTTATTCAATTCAATTGTTCACAGTAAAGGTCTGCATTCACTGTCTGTTCAGGTTTCAGCACTTCAAAATGAATGACCCTGCAAATAATTCACCAAACACCACCAAAAACTCATTTTTGCATCGTAAACATGAAAATTTGGATGGTGTACAAAATATCATTTCCAATTATTTTGCTCAAAAACCAATTGATTTGTATCAATCCAGCATTGAAAATTTATGCACAAGATGACAAAAGGTTATTGATAACTTAGGTGATAACATCATTGAACAAAAATAAAAACTTGGTACATATTTATCTGTTTGAATTTAATGTAGAAAAACCACATTACTTTCTAGTTCCCCTTACATTTTTTGGAACGAAATTTAATTTATTGATAAATTCAATATGATACAATGAATGTACTTATAAATAAAAAAAAATTACAATAAAAATCTTATTTTTTTTAAAAAAAAAAAAATTGATGTACATTTATAACTTATTCTTATGTGTTGCATTAAAATAATTCTTGTAATAATAATAACTTCTTGTAAAATTCTTACCAAAAGATTTTAAAATACTTTATAAATTATCAGTATTATAATTCCAATGATATTAAACAGTGAAATTATGTGCTGTTTATTTTATTTCAGCTTATTTTTTGTTGGGGGGGGGGACTTATGGGTACTTTCAAAATAACTATTTATGTTTTTGAATGACATGTGTTATATGTTTATTATTCTGAAGCATACTTTAAAATTTTTTAAGGTCCTCCAAGCTCTACAATTTTTACACTATAATCAAATCATACATAGAGATATTAAAAGTGACAATATCCTTCTAGGAATGGATGGAAGCATAAAACTTAGTAAGTTATACATAATTATGTATTTATAAATTTTCGTTGTCATAAAATTTTCAGTTATCATTAATTATCGTTGTGATCATGTTTAATTGATGTCATTGATTCATAAATTTTTAGTAATTTTTTGAGGGGAGGGACTGTCTCTTAATTGTGTCTGCATTTATTGTCTTCAAATGATTTTTGAACACAAGTATGTTAGCTTCATAATTTTTGCAAAATATTTTGGCAGAAAATATGCTATTTTTTTTTAACAAATAGAACTATTATTTAAGTTTTTTTTTTTTTTTTTTTTTTTTTTTTAAAAAGTAGTTTGAATCTAGTTATGTTAAAGAGTAGTTATATATTTTGTTCTAATCTCAAACCAGAAGTTTGTTTTATTTTACTTGGTCCATTTCTATCCAGTTTCTGTATTCAGTAGTGAAACAAAATATGTACTTAAATGTTTGATCTCCTGCCAAAGATCAAGCAACTTCTTTTCTGAATTATAATTTTGCTTTTCAATCAATTTCTTATATGTGAATCAATGGTAATTTAAGTTACAAACAACTATTAGCTTACCATAATTAGCTTTTTGTTTTTGTATTGTGGTTTTGAATTTTTGAAATCAGATCAGATACAAATTATGTGGTTCTAAAAAATAAAATTCTCCCTCCCCCCCTTTCTTTAATGATTCATGATTTTTGTTTATAAATTAGAATATATCTACATTTCTGTAATTAAGTTTCATTTATTAGTTTGAAATATTTATTATGAACAGTGTAAGATATGTGCAAATAATTTTGTGGTACTATTTATAAAGGGATTATAAATAAGAATATATATTTATACGGATACATTGCAATTTTTAATTATTTCATTTTTGGATAATCAAATTCATTCACCAAAATAGCTAATACTGTTTTTTTTTTAATTAGTAAGAATACCAATTGTGTGTGTGTATGTATATATATATATATATATTAAAGTATTTTATTTAAATAGACTTTAAAGCTGAATTATTCTGTAATATTCTAAATCAAATTGAGACTAACAATTTTTTTCACTCCAATTGGTTAGACAGGTTCTCAAAATATTTATTTGTTAGTGAGAAATTCATTAATTTCAAATTCCTGTTTGAATACACATTTATTTGCATAAAAAAAAAATCTAGAATTATTTAAGGACAAATTAAATAACTTCTATTTAAGTAAGAATTGTTCTCTAAAATTGTATACATCCTTTGTTACAATTTATTGTTAAAAAATTTTTGTATTGTTTCAAGAAATAAAATACGAGGGCTATTCAGAAAATAAGGAACATTTTTGGAATACAAGAAAAAAAATTTAATATATACATCAGAAAGAGTGACTAAAATTCTACTTTTCTACATAGTCACCAAACAAATTCAGGCACTTATCATAGCAGTGGACAAGCTTTGAAATTCCTTCGTCATAGATTTCTGCCTCCTGCAATCTCAGCCACTCAGTGACGCACCCATCTTGCACAAAATTTGCGGTAGCCTAGCTTTTGTGTGACAATTTCAAACAACAAAGTCTGTGAAACTTGTGAAAACTAAGCAAAAGCTCCGTTATTGTGGAACGGCGGTCTTCTCAAATCTTTGCATCAACATTAGTGACCAGTTCATCAGTCACAATGCTAGGGCGTCCACTCTTCTCTTCATCATGAACGTTAGTTCAGCTATTTTTAAACTGAATGCACCATTTCCAGATTGAAATTTCATTCATTACATTGTTTCCGTACACTTCACACACTTGCCGATAAATTTCCATAAATTTTAGGTTTTTTGCCATCAAAAACTTTATCACAGATTGCACCTTACATCTGGTGGGATTTTCAATTGCAGCGCACATTTTAAATTTGAATATCGAAAAAACGGGCAGGGGGGAAATGTTCCTATTGTGATGGACGGACGCTGACTGAGATGACGAGCACGCAGACACCAAATTATATGTGATCGGGGGGCGCCTAGCGACATCAGACGGAAAGGTTCCTTTCTTTCTGAATAGTCCTCGTAGAATTAGTCCCTTTAATACCTTAATAATAAGCTGCAATTCCGTATTGTTAACTGTATTTTTTATACATATAAAGCCAAATTTATACATAATGTTGAGTTATAGAAACAAAAATTACTATCTCATTTTAAGTGATTCAAACTAATTTCTTTTTCAGCTGACTTTGGGTTTTGTGCTCAGATTTCCCCTGAGCAGAGTAAGCGAACTACCATGGTGGGGACTCCTTATTGGATGGCTCCAGAGATTGTTACAAGGAAACAATATGGTCCTAAAGTTGACATCTGGTCTCTGGGGATAATGGCCATTGAAATGATTGAAGGAGATCCTCCATATATGCATGAGAGTCCATTGAGGGTTAGCATGCTTAACTTTTTTTTTTTTCAAAAATTATTTAATAAATCATCTATAATTTAGTTTCTGTGTCAAAATTTTATAAATGTCTTCTTTTATTCTAAAATTTAAAATTAACTTTTTCAAAAAAATATTGACACATAATATGTAGGAATAGGAAATATATTTTTGTTTAAACTGTTTCTTTTTCTAGTAAAACTAAATATATCAAAATGATACATAATTTCATTAAGAATGCTTCATATCCAAATATATTTGTGCTGTTTTTCGGAAATGTGTGCTGGGGGGAAAGTATACATTAAACAATTATTTTTAAAGGTGGTGTGGGTTTTTTTCTATTTTAATTTAAAATTTTTCTTGGAAATATATCTGAATTTTCTTTGTTAAAAAATTAACTAGGCATTTTCATTAGACTAATCAAATGTTTTCATTTAATTGATAGTGGAATTTGCTTTAGGAAGAGTTGTTCATTTAGATTTTTTGAATGTGTAGATTATTTTTTTTTGTGGGAATAAAAAATATTTCCAGATGTTTATTTTTAAGAGTAGTTTTGCATGCATTTAATTTCCATTAAGTAAGCAAATTATCATTGAAGTTACATCTAGGCAAATAATTTGACGTTATAAAAAGTGGTTTTTATATTGTATACTGAATCTTCTAGTGTTATGTAAAATGTTACTTTATCTATTTCTAGCAGCATTTAGAACTTTCTAGAATTTCCAGTTTGCTTCCATGAATTGATCAAGTTTTTTTTACCTAATATTATTAATAATCATCAACTTTTCTGTGATTTTTATATCTAAAAGATCATTCATTCAGCAGAACAAAGTTATATAAAATGCACTTGGCAATTTAAATTTAAAAATTTGGGAATATTATTTTGAGTAATTAGTTGTTATTTAATGTTGGAAGTTATATATTTGAAGAAAAGGAAACTGATAACAAATTATTGATGCAAATAATTTCCTGTTATTTCCCTTTTGTAATAAATTTTAGCAGAATTTCAGAAATGAATAATTTTTATTATTATTATTTTATTTTCAGGCTCTGTATCTTATTGCTACCAATGGCAAACCTCAATTGAAGGAGAAGGACAAGATCTCTCCAATTTTCCAGGACTTCCTTGACAAGTGCCTAGAGGTGGATGTGGACAATCGCTGCACCGCTGATGAGTTACTCAAGGTCTGTACTGTGTTTATTAGATTGGTTTGTAGAATGTAGAATTAGCTGCAATCTGATCAAAATCAATCTTTATTTCATGTTATGAATAAATTTAATGAATAATGCATATCAAAAAACAAAACAAAAAAGTGCAATACAATTTTTTGTATTGAAATTGATAAAAAAATTGTAATTTGGTATTATTTTCACTTAAATATTTACTGATTGAATTCTAAATGATTGTTTTCATAATATCAAAGAATGACACGTAGACATGTATATTTGTTATCTTTAATTATATTTAATGTAATTATTTTTCAGCTTTTCTTTATCTCTTTTTAATAAGTAGTAACTCCTATTTATTCACTGGAAAAATCTGAGCTTCTCTGCACTGAGAGGTTATATTTCCAGTGAGACAAATGAAGCTGTTGTTAAAATAGTAGTTATTGTGCTTTTTTTAAAATAGATTTGAAATTGAATGTGTGTTCAAGTTTTACATATTCAGCCATTTAGCATTTATTTATTTATTAATATGGCATCTGAAATACTTTAGAAATAGTAATTTCATGAATAAATTTTAGTACCAGGGAACACATTAGCATATTTAGTTTGTTGTAAGCATTTAATTATGCAGAATTTTTTTTTTTTTTTTCCCAAAGTACACTCCATAACAAAAAAAGGGGGGGGAGTTGCCCAGTTGTAATGAAATTTCGTACGCAAAGACATTTGGACTGAACATGCAAATATTTTTTGTCCAATGAATGAAAAGTGGGAGTATACAGCGCAACAGAACTACGCACTCAGCAGGTGTATATAAGAAGCTATTCTCAATCGGATGGTTACATTTTCTATTGCATTGCTATTTAAGTTATCTTTCAACGACTAAAAAAATGCTTCGCCTTAGGATTTGAGCTCATTACGTGCAAAGGTCAAGAGTTTGAAAAAGGTCATATCATTGGATTGAAAGAGGCAGGTTGGGCAAATCGGGAATCGCTCATCATAAGGGTCAAAATGATGTGGCCATTAGAAAATGTTGGCAAGAACGGGGGGCAGATTTCAGTGTCATGATGATAGCTGTCCATCTAGGGCCTCAGCGGATCCGGAGGACAGAGTGATTGTCAGATCAGCTGTCACAGTGCCTGATTCATCGTTATCAAGCATCAGACACTCGCACACAAGCATCCGCCATGATCATTCACAGACGTAATGACCACTCATGTCTATTGCTATGCCACCTGCCACTCACGCATGCACACTGTCAAGCCAGATTACAGTGGTGCTTGGCTCAATCAGATTTGAATGATGCTGACTGGAGACGTATAGTGTTTAGCGATGAATCCCGTTTCCAACTGTGTCTTGACGATCATCGATGACATGTCTGGAGACGCCCTGGGCAGCTTGCTGTCCTGCTTTCACTATTGCACATCTCACAGGCTCTCAACCAAGAGTTATGGTCTGGGGTGCCATTTCCCTTGATAGCCTGACCCCTTTGGTCGTCATTAGAGGCACACTTACAGCACAACTACGTCAACGACATTCTGAGACCTGTTTTGCAGTACCCTGGCCTTATTTTTCAGCAAGATAATGCCATACCACATACGGCACATTTTGCTATGAACTGTCTCGAAGCTTGTCAAACATTTCCTTGCCCAGCCAGATCTCTCTCCAATCAAGCATGTCTGGGGTATGATGGGAAGGCGACTGCATCTATCAGGTAATTTTGATGGCATAGCCCAACAATTGGAGCAAATTCGGCAAGAAATATTGCAGGAGACCCATCAGGGAGCTTTATCACTCTAGGCCACATCGTGTGGCAGCTTGCATCCAGGCTAGAAGGGGGTCCACATCTTATTGAGCTTGTAACTATGTAACTCTGAAATAAATCATTCGATTTTTCTGAAATTTTAATCATTTTCTATTCTGTGCTTAATTTTCCTACCTGCCAATTTTTGTCTCCATCAGACAACTCCTGGGTGCATCAGTTTTTTTTTTTTTTTTTTTGTTATAAAGTGTATTTAAGAGTGTTTGAATGCTTGTTTCTAAGTTTTTACGAATTAAAAAAATGCTTTCTGAAATATTCTGTAAATCTCTTTAACATGTTTCAGCATCCTTTCCTGAAGTTGGCTCAACCCTTAGCAAGTCTTTATGACCTCATAATGGCTGCAAAAGAGGCTGTGCGTTGTAAATACAAGTAAATTGAACTGCCCATCACTCTACTAATGTGCCTCAGGGTTTATGTACATTTTTATAATAGCCCTTCTCTTGGAAGCAAGCTTTACAATTACTAATTGCCACTGACCTTAGGCATTAGCTAAGGAAGGAGTCTTGCTGCCAAGGCTGTATTTTACGTGTACAGCAAGCTCCTGTCTGTGGCCACAACAAAAGACACTTGTGATATATTTAACAAGAGGATATTGTTTGAGAGGATATGTGTGAATCACTTGGAGATTTAGTGTGTAAAATATATTTTAAAAATAAGAGGTGTGAATGGTCTCGTGGCTTGGATGCCAACTCAGAAAACCACAGTTAAAAAATGTTTTTAATTTGTGTGTGTTTTTTTCCCTTCCTTTAGTTTTAGAGAGTGACACGAGACTTCCAGTCCTCCACAATCAGACTCATGATTTATTGTAGTTTATGTAAATAATTCATAATGTTTTTGGACACTTAAAATATGCATTAAAATCTTGCAAATAGGAGCTTGAAACATTCCACGGTCTTGTTAAAGATACCAAAGGAATTGATAGTTTTAAAATTTGTCTGTGTTTTAGATATGCTGTGTTTTAAATTTTGTACACTAGTTTGTCTTGTGTTTGGAGTAAGTTATTTGTACATTTATCTATCATGGTAAAAAAAATTTTTCCTCCAATCAGGAATGCAGCAGATCTAAGTTTGGTTTAGATAATTATTGATGTTAATTAATGAAAGAAAAAAAATTGTTAAATCATTGAATACTTCTAGCTCAAGTTACTTTTTGACTTCAAATGTCAGAAACGTTGTACAAAGTGACTTAACAACCAAAAAAAGAAAAATTTTACCGATATTAGAATTTTTTTAATGTGTTTTCTACAAATGATATACAGCTAGAGGAAATGTTTTGTTTGGTTTTATAGACTTGTTTCATTTTTTCATTATTTATGAAAAAAAATGTTACAATTATTTTTTTTTACTATTATTTTTATGTTGTTATTATTTTTTTCAATTGTTTTTAATCAATATATGTTTACAAGTAATGGCATTGACATTATAATTAAATGATTGTTGTTTTTGTAATGGGGTATTAAAGCTCATAAATTAATTTTAAAGTGCAATTTATGTATCTTACAGACAGTAAGTAAATAAAAATCATTGGTAAAATTGTTAATATAAATTGTTTTTATATAAATTTGTAACTTTATAATTTTTTGAATGAATGTTTTAATTTCCCCTTTAAGTTTTATGTAATTAAAATATTTTTATTAGTGTAGTAATTTTTGACATCTCTACACTGATGGAAAAATATTGTAAATTGATTACACCAGACACAAGTTATTCTAGTGTACCATAATGTTACTCACTGTGATTATATTAAATTGCTGTCTTATAATGATTTTAATAGTCTGTGTATACATATTTAATTTGTCATCTTAATCAAAAGTGCAGCTTTTGAAAAAAATAATTTAATGATTAAATGGGTTGTTTATATCTTGTGAAGAAAAAAAAAATAAGCAGCTAAGTTTTATATGAATGTTTGGTTTGTAACCTCATTGTTTTAATTTTTACATAGTTAATTTCAAATTATACATTTTTATTTGTCTTAGCATTATGTAATTATTTTATCTATATTGAAATCCAGTATGGACTGTCTAACAATTGCTATATTTGTGACTAAGAGAGTATATTTTATACATATTTAGTTTAAATTTTGCTTTACTTGTGTGATGAAGAACATATCCTGTTTAAATTATGTTTGATTGTTTGGTTTAACCAATGTAAAAAAAAAAAAAAAAATGGCAGTGTGTGTTTAGTATTGTAATTATATATCTGTAAAATTAATTTGGCACACCTTCACTTTTAGAACAGATTTTTTTTCAACATTTTTTGAACTCAAACTGGTGATCAATTTACTATCATTGTAATAATATTTTGTTAGGAAAATTATGTATATCTACTGTATAGTAGAAGCTGTGCTGTTAGATAGAATACTTTATAACTCATTATACCTAGGAAATTGAGGTAATATTTTTGGAATATTATGACAAAAAGAAAAGTATTCTGGAATTTATGACAGAGTAAAAATACTTTTGGAAGATTATGCCATGTTTCCTCTCTTGTTATGCCCAAACTAGAATTTTAAAAAAATAATGAAACGAAGAAGATCGAGATTGTAAAAATTTGCTCTTGTGGTTAGTTTCTAGATTTAAAAGTTTATATATGTTCTTGAATTATGTGTTTTTGTTTGTTTATATTTGCATGATTTTCAGTGAATTATGACATAAATGTCCTAGCATGAAATAACAAATTTGCTACATATTTAAAACTTGTACATATTTTTATTCTATTTAAAAAAATATTTGCTTTATATGTTTTATTGCCTTATAAGACACTTGTATTATAAATTTTTAGTTACATATTCTGAAAATCAGATTACAATTTTGTTTTTATTGCATTAATAGGATTATTATAATATTTTCCCTAAAAAAAAATTTTCATTGTGAAAAGTGGAATTTGTTCCAATTTTCCTGGATTTTAAAATATGATTACAATTTATAAATGTAATAGTTTTTTACCATTTAAGATAAATTGCATATTTTTTTGTGGTCTTAACTCTCTTAATTTTATTTGTTTAAATGTTTCAAAGAAAAAAGAAATCACTTTTGACCCTTTTTTTAGGATAACAATTAGAAACTAGACATGACCAGTATGCTAATTGCTTGAACTATGTGATGTGATATGTAAAGGCATTATTTATGGTTTAAAAGAACCGAAAAGAGCTAGTTTCCAAAATATATAGAGATCACTTTAAGGATTCAATGATCATTAAATATATTAAAAGTAATCAGCATCCTACAGTATCATAACTTCTTTCAATTTTTATAAATGTCAAACTTTTTACAAAAACTTATTTTTGGTCAAAAGAAATAAGAATAAATTAGATCAATATTTTTCCCCATATTTCTGAATTGAATTTTTCTGTCTACAAAGATTGTTTGTCCATTGTTTTATTTCTAATAAATTTATTGAACACAAAATCTGTTTTTTTACTACTGACAAGTATAGGAACAGCTATATTAGATTACTCTTTTTTATATCTTTTATCATTATATGTTGATTGTGATTTCATTCAGAATTTTCATAGTGTGTTGTAAAGTTAGATATTTTGTGTACTTTAAAATAAGATGTGTGGTTGTATGCATTTAACATTTATTATGTGTGATTGATAACTATTTAAAATTGAATAATTTTCCTTACTCTTCAGAGCAGAAGAAATTGTACTTAACTGTAGCTTTCAATGAAGGTGCTATTGCCTGTTTGAAACATCATTTAGGTATAATAAATATGTCTCTCTAAAATTGGAAAGTAGCAATTGGGTAAATTGAACAATTTTGGTGTAAAGAAAAATGTTAGCTATAGTTTGTAACATTTTATAAAAATCTTCCTGTTCACTTCAAAGCCTTTTGTTTAGCATAGTGGATGAAAAGTGAAATACAAAATTTAAATGTTGTATATTATTCGAGTGATATTTTCCCGAGATTTTGTATTTAAAATTGTGTGAATGTAGTTTTCTAAGCTTCTCTGAATGAACAAAGTTTGTGTGATTTTTTTTGATGTTTGATGTAAAAGTATTGTTTGGTCTTATAATGTTGCATTTACAAGAACCAAACTGTAGTAGAATTAGTAATTTTCACTGTGTTTCCAACCTTGATGTAAATATTCTTTTATTTCCAGTATCCAAAGTAAGGGGGAAGCTATGTGACCAATGATTATTTTGTTTTAAAATTGTATTTCATATACTTGGCTTAGCAGCACAATTATAAATAAATGTGAATTTTATATTTGGAATAAAAATATGAAGCTTATAAATTAGTTTAAATCACTAGACATTTGAACTGTTGGTATTAAAATGAATACGATTTATCATTTTTTTTTTTTTATTATTTTTTTATTTCAAAAGAATTCTTTCTATTTTGCAATTTGAAAGTATATTAATAGCATGAAATATTTTCTTTCTTATTGATTTTGCCTGTTTTCTCAAGCTATGAAAAGAAGAAAAAAACAAATCCTACGATTCATATCTTATACACATATATACAATACATACTTTTCTTTTTAAATGTATATAACCTTAAATTATTTATAAGTCATGTTACCAATATCATTACTTTAGAATTATTGTATTGTACTGTCTCTGTTACTGTAGACATTTAAGGGCTTCCTCGACTTAATGTATTCTACGATTTATAAACAAAAGCTACTTAAAAGCAAGATAATGTTCTGTAATATAAATAAAATAAGAGTATGTGTTCTATAATGTAAAGACATGAAAAATATGTGAATAGATTATATTACTGGTTTTACTGTAAGATAAATTTGTATTTAATACTCATTTGTTTCTGCCTAAAATTCAGAAAAATTGTTCCAGGAGTATCGCTTTTTAATAATATTTAAATGGCAGAAGGAATTTTAAGAAAGTCTGATAGTTATTACATATTTTTAATATTAAAAATGTAAGCAATTACCATAAATTTCGTAATTGTCATCGTTCATCTTTGGATTATTTTGGGAAGCTTTTAGTTTTAAGAGGCAGTACTTCAGTGAACATATTAATATTTTAAGAAACATTTCTTTACTTTATTTTTATTTGAGTGTTTCATTATATAATCATATTTTTTCACTCCAAAGATTTTATTGTTTTGCTAAAGTATAATCTGATGGAGTTTTTACCCCTCCTACTTCAACTGATTGGTCATTTTGAAAGGAGATCATATTCACTATCACAAATTTTACATGAAAAGCAAAAAATAGCTTCTTTCTATAATATTTTCGGAAAGTCAATAATTTTCTATCATTAAAGGGATGATGTAAAAGTACATACTTGTTTTTTTTTTTATTGTCGTTCAAGAAAAATAATTTTCTTATGTGGTGATGACTTGTTTTCAAAATGAATTTAGTTTGTGAAAGACCACCTTAAAATACATACAATTAGTAAAATAAAAATGTGAGAGAAAGCTATACTTGTATTTAGGTGTAGTTGTGGGCCACTTATTTATTATTTCTCTCAAGAAGTTTCTGTAAATGCAGGTAGTTTCCTCATGTACTGTATTTGAGTGCAGTGATGTCTTGAGGGACAGTCAGTGTATACACATTAAAGGAGTTGAGAGTCATACTCTAGGAAATGATCAGTTCGATCCATCCAGAAGTGTCCATTTTCATATGGAATGCATGAGTCAATGCTAAAAAAAATTGCAAAACTACTAAAAAGGGAATTTGTGAAAAAAGTTTAAGATGACCCCTTTTCAAAAGGACCGATTAAATTTTTTTTGGATGATATATTTAAGAATTAAAGTAATGTTTTCATTACTATAAAGTATATTTCAAAGTGTTTTTGATTAGAATGATCATTGCAATAATTTATGAGGTATGTGAATTATTTTGCTCCATCCGATGATCTGTGTGTGAGCTCGGAGAACTTTATGCCGAAACAGTTTAATCAAAATCAGTGACGTATATGTTGTAGTGTAAAAACTTTTTCAGATATGAGCTCCAATATTGCCTTTTTTTATTGCATGTATATGAAAATGTGTATTATAATTTGAGATTAATTTTGCTATGTTGTATTTATTTGATTACATTGAATGTTCTTAATTTATAATTATCATTTGATTAAAGTATATGACCAAATGATGCGTTTCATTGTTTTATATAAATATTTTGATCATTTTTTTTTTCAGAATTGATTTTATTTTTGAATATATATATATTATATTAGAATTATATATGAGTTTTGTATTCAAACAGGAAGTTGTAAATTATATGTTAAGTAAACAATATACGTTCTACATTATCGTAATATCATAATTATTAAATATGTGGGAATACTATAGCAATACTCGTTATCTCGCGCAACGCAAATGCTGTATTCAATTCTTGCACTATAAATCCACATTCATTCACTCCCTGCATCCTACTAAACTTCGATCCACAGGTTGTAATCGACCATGGTCGACGGATGAAATCCACCCTCGAATCCGCATTTATTCTCGAGGGCTTGTGCAAAGAAGTACGAATCGAATCAAAGTGCTTACTCGGAAATTTTCTCTATATATACCTATCGTTAAGCTGTAAAAACGAGATAGGTTCCCCCTTCCTGTTCTTGCACTTAATTTATGTTGTTGTTTATTCTAAATTTATAATTCATTTATTCTGAATTCATTTGATTAATAAAGGTCTCAAGTTCAGATTCAATTCCATGCTCTATATTCTATGTTACAATATCATAAACTTTTAATTATTATTAAGAAATAACCTAGATAAATTTTAAATTGAGTTTTTGTTACATACTTTTTATGATAAAATTTTATGAAATCTCGGGATTGGTTTTATTCACGTCGCGTAGAAGCAACCCGAAGTCTATTTTTGAACCTCGGTCAAGTAACGAGGATGATATCTGAGTTGGCAACTCCCTCTCCTAACTTCCACACCATACCAACGGGAGGACTTAGAGCCTCGACCAGAATTAACATGCAGCAGCCCTAGCGACACGACGGGTCTTTAGAGGCATCAAGGCACGAACTTACGGATCGACGAAAACAATCGGCCGTGACCATAATTACCGCTCTACATCGGCCAAAATATCCCGTGATAGTGATTATAACTTTTCAACATTTTAAGTTTTTTCAATCTTCCGACCCCTAAAACCAAACAAATCAACATTAATTATTAAAATATTGTTTCCGTCGAGTCGTAGATTCGAGATGTGTTGTCACTAAAGGCCCACTGTGTAGAGAGGCTGATTCATATTAAATCTGTCGAGGCTCAAAGTCCTCATAACTTGACCGAGGTTCAAAATTACTTCGTCCGGCGCTGATAGCCCTCGTGTTGCTTCTTGGTCAATTTAAAAAATCTCATAATTATATACACATCTTTATCTGTTTTTGAAAGATCTAAAACAATATCAAATACTGTAGGAACAATAAAATGCATATTACAGAGTGTATTCGACTAAAAAACAAATGAAGAATCCATAATATAACTAATAAAAATGTTTATACCATAGCTGCAAAATTCAGGGTCACAAAATTGAGTATTCACTGTATAAAATTTGCGATTTTGCTACCATTAATTTTTTTTTTCTTCAGGTTAATCGTTTTGTTTCTTTAAGATGCTAATATCTGGGAGAGAAAAAATTAGTTGTGCAATTGAGCCACGGAACTGAAATTCAGAAAATTATTCAGAAGTGTAAAAAATTTGGAAAAATTACCCGAAGCCAATAGAGGAAAGGGGATTACATTTGCTAAAAACTATACTTCTGAAATAACGTAGCATTCAATGGTGAAAAGTAATTTAATGTTTTTGGAAGTGAAGGTATATGTTTGGTGGAATTCTAACTCTGAACTACTTTTCCCCCCAAATTGCTGTCAAATACAGAGATGTTTTGGTTCTTGTATGGGTTGTATGTCTGCGAAAGACGGTCAATGTTTCATTGACATTTACCCACGCATGGATAAAATGAAATATTTAGATAGGCCGAAGAATAATTTTACTTGAAATTATTTTTCAGAAATAAGATGAAGGATCACATTGTATGTTTCTACAAGATAACGAACCAAAACATGTTAAAATTGTTAAGTCACAGTTGTAAAATGCAATTACACACAAAACCTCAAGCTCCCAATCATGTTGTGGTCTCGGTTGGAAAAATCTGTTCAAACGCGCAAAATATTAGGAGCAAGAAGCACTTGCTAACAGTAATACAAAAAAATGGACAAAAATATCCAGTGAAATTACACAACCCTTTCAAATCAATTCACGCGTTGGAAAGTGTTCTAAATGTAAAAGAATCTGCCACAAAGTATTAATTTATGTTTTTTGAAGAAGAAAAAAAATTAAAGTTATTAAACTAGATGTATGCTCAGTCTTGTGACTTAGAAATCTGTAATTTCAACTTAAAAGTAATGGTTATTAAAATATATCAGTTCTTCATTTTTGTTTCTTGGTCAGTCATTTTACAATTAGTTATATCAAAAATTGATTTAATTAAACAATATAATTATAGTAAATAATAATATATAACACTATAATATATTATTAATATAAAACTTAAATGCTATTATACAGCAGGGGAATTTTAAGCGTCAGTTCATGAAATTTCTGCCAGTAGATTCCTTTTAAACTGCTTTTCTTATATTCATAATTGAGAAATGTGTTACAAATGGATATGTGCAACTTGCCCATTCACACTCTGTATTTGGTTGAAAAATGTGTCGTCAATTTTTAATGCATTTTGAATTCTTTTGTAAGTCAATATTCGTTCACTTTACAATGCTTAATTTAGCTAAAAAAAATTACACATATTTATTTTAGATGATTAATTCAATAAACGTCAAATAATAAACTAAATTATTAAAACTAAGTATTGAATAAATTCTATTTGACTCGACGTTCCCTTTTTTCTCTTAAAATTTAAGGTATAAAAAATTATATAACGCAGAGTGTGAAGTTTGAAAGAAAACCCATGTTTCAAAACCTCGTTTTTTACCTGTTTTATTTCAAACATCTAGAACTTAGGAGAGGGGGGGTGCCGCCAGCTCAGGTGTCGTCCTCGTCATTTGACCGTGGTTCAAAATGACGAGGTCCGTCGCCAATAGCCCACGTGTTGCTTCTAGTGCGACGTTAATAAAAACTAAACTAAAAATCTAGATCAGTGGTATTCGACCTTTTACACTGTGGGGAACCCTTTGAACTTAATATTTTCCCGAAGGAACCCTTTGATCCAAAAGTAGGATATCAAAACTTCTTAATCCTGTTCAATTTTACAAAATCATTGCATCTTTATTTTATCATAATACAAACTTCTTAATAAGATAATGAATGGAAAGGTAGCTCTTGGCTTTTTTTTTTTTTTTTTTTTTTGGTTTCTTTAAAATATATTCAATGAATAATAAACAAAAGAACAATTTAAATTATAAATAAATAAATAAAAATTTGTAATGATTAGGCTGTGATTGCTTTTTATAGCAAAGTTTTTTTATGTTTGAAATAGTTGTAAAAATCCACAATTTTATGTAATACTCGTCATCATCCAATTTGTTTCTGTCGCAACATACTTGGAGAGATTTTTCGTATATATAGGTTGAAGCAAATGACATTAGATGTTTCTCAGCTCGTTTGGCAATTTAATGTCAATCCAAAAGTGCATAATATCAACTTGACTAAAATTTAGTTTCAATTGAGTGTCGTTCGATATATCAGTTTGAGAGTCTTAACGTGTCTCAATTAATGTATTTGATTTTTACGAAATTTCAGCTTTCATTTTATCTATAAAATATTTATTTTTACAAGTAAACTCCCTTTAAGAATTTGATCTTTTATGAAAATTAAAATTTTACAAAAATTTTGGCGCTTTGATCAAGCAAATAGTGATCACTTGCGGAACCCCCTATCAAAGTTCCAGGGAACCCAGGTTGAAGATCTCTGGTCTAGATCACAGTTTTGGCTCTTGCGCCATTAAACACAACCATCACTCACGCTCTACTTGTACGTATATTAAAGGAAAAAATTGTACCTTTTTTTAATTGAAACTTTATTTTTTTGTATGCGCATAGATCTATCAGGACTGACTTCTCAAGTTCAAGTTGTAAATTTTATTACATCATCTATTTTTTTTTTATTTATTTGTGAGTCATTCTCTTTTTAAAAACAATTAAAAAAAATATGCTTCAAAATCTTAAGAAATTTGCACTTGAAAATATTTCTTACATGAATTCTTTTGTTTACTTGGCTTTATTTAGAGATATCAGTATCCTCAGTGATGTTATTTTCCTGTGAAATGCTCGAAAACAAGTGGAAGACAATTCCCTGTTTTAACTATTTTGTTCAAAGAAGCCCCTCAGAAATTTATGTAAAACATGACAAATGAAATTTGCCTTTGGATCTGTTCGAATGAGTAAAGAAAAGTTCTGCATACTAATGTGGAAAATCATTAATTGATCATTCCAGGAGAATCGAGCTTTACACCAAACCTTTGCCCCTTCTTGGATTGTGAGAGAAGTTCAACAGGATCACATACTTTTTATCTCAAAACATGACATATACCTATTATTAGGTAATAGTATGTGTAGTCAAGAAAACGCATATTCATACATTTTATCTGTTATAGTAAAGAACAAAATGAACACGTGAAAAAAAAATTGAAACATATTTATCCGAAGAATATTTGATATTAATTTCAAAAAAGTATGAAAATTTTGACAGGATTTCTTAACATTTATTTTCGCAATCAACATAGAATAAAGGAGTGAGATTTTAAATTGTGATTTTTCGCTTGACAACAACATATTCGTAACAGAAAATACCCTTTCCAGAAATTCATAAAAGCCTTTTTCGTAATCGTAACTCTCGTTTTGAAAACAGGTCACTTCCAGAATCTGTGCTTGGGGATAACCGTATCGTTAAATATTATCTCATGTAAGAGGTTCTTAGAATTATAAGATATTACGGTAGCTGGTAGCAAGAGCCTCGAATTTTCTTCGTACATATTTGCATACGTTCTAATCTTCAGTAAATAAAATGCGAAAATTACTAGACTTGTAAATAGAGTGAATATCTAGGAAAGGTAGTTGTCTCTGTCAGATATGTCAAGAAAAAAATAAAAATAGTCGAAATCTCGATATTCAAACATGAACAAGATCCACAACTATTTACAATTACTGAGTTGTATGTTTCCTCGCTTAATGTCATGAATATATTGGAATATTATTATTTGGTTATTCCTTATCTGCGAACCAAGGAAGTTTTTTTTACACAAACTCTCGAATTCTGCTTTAACAATTGTTTTACTTCCATGTTTTCTGTGCTATGATCTTACGGAATACATGTAATAAAGTGGAGGAGGATGAAATCGAAGGACGTGGAAATAAAGTCAAGTGCTTACTGCTTCGTTCTTCACCAGTACGCATGCGCACATTTTGGGGGAGGAGCTACGTGAAGTAAAATTAAAAGCAGTGGGCGTGAACTTCATAAATATACTTTTACAAGATTGCGTCTACTGAGCAAATATAGTATTGATTTTAGTTTTTAGCTTATGCAAAATAATAATCATTTGAAAAAAAAAATTACAAAGTTCTATGCAAAGAACAGATTTAGCCACCCTAGGTGCGCTTTTTTCATGATTATTATTAAATTACTCAATTAAATATAAATAAGAATTAAAGTAAGCGATGGAATACCGAGAAATGGACAGTAGTAAGTTTTTCCGATTTTAAAATTAAAGCAAACGATAATTTAAGCTAAATGTAATTAAAATTGAAGCAAACGCCAAAAGTGATCCACTTAAAACAATAGCCTCTTAGGTGGCTAATAATAATAAATCAACATTAAAATCATTTCACCCCAAAACATTCCAAAAAGGAAGCCAAACTAAAAAGACGTAGTTAGAAATTCTTGAAGCAAATAAATAAAGTCTACCTCACAGCTATCTTAAAATTCTGAATATTTTTTGTTATTTTCAGTCAAATCTTGATTCCAGTTTACATATGATTTAAAGCAATACCTAAATCGCTAAGTAAATAAAATACTTAATTTTTATCTTTGTTTCACTTCAATCCAATAAAAAAAATTAGGGGAGATTTATTACGACATATTTTTGAAAATTGATCTCATTAGTAGTGAAAGCAGGTATCAGACATATATTGCATATATTTTTAATTCAATCTAATAAAAAATTCGGGAGAAATTTATTACGACGTATTTTTGAAAATTAAGTTCGTTACTGGTGAAAGCAGACATCAAAAATATACGCAAAAATGAGATAAATTGTTGAAAAGTGGTCAGGTGCGACATTTATGGGGTATAGAAAACAATAGCTTCTTGGGCAGGCAAAAACTGTTTGTTTCTAATCGCTATGCAATACGCAATAAATCATTACTATACTAACCAAATTCAACGCGACTTCTTTCTCGGAGAAATCATGATGAAAAAAAATAATAATAGCATTCGATCTTTGCTAGTTGTGGCAGAGTGGTTAAGGTGCCTGGCGTTCAGCCCCTCAAACGCTAGAGGGGGATGTACCCCGCATGGGTTCGAATCCCATCAACAGCCCGGTGAATAATTACTTTTTTTTTCTTCAAAGTAATACTGGTTTTTTTTTTTTTTTTTTTTTTTTAAAGTTAACTATTTCCAAGCTGCCCCCTTCCCTACTGCTTCGAATGGATTGAAAATGGGAAAATTTCTCCTTTTAAATTTTTAATTTCTTGTAAATTCGTATCTTTTATTCGCATATTTTCTCAAGCAGTAAAATTTCCACAAATATTTATTTTTAAAGATGTGAATTTTCCATTATTTCCAATTGCAATTTTTTTAAATTCCTACTATTAACTCACACTCTCCCTATATATATCTTGTTCAAATTTTCAATCGTTAATAAAATACTTTTTATTCATCCACTCAAGTTGAAATACATTTTTTTTTTAAATTTTTAGTGGATGACACTCGATGTTAATACAGTTTTCTCAAATATTAATTAAATTTAATTGGTGAGAATGCAGTTTAGTCCAACTGGTTGGCGCGATTTCAAAAATTGCCAAACTTGGTTAATTTTTTTTTTTTTTTTTTTTTTTTTTGGCTGAACATTAAAAGGGTAGTCACGTTTGGCAAAATACCACCAAATAATTCCTGTCGCCGTGGGTGGTTGGGTTAAACTGCATTCCAACCACTTAATTTACCGGATGAATTAAGAAACAAGCCAATGCTTCTACTATGTCATTTGTCTTGTAATAGCAAATTTGGTAGGGAATCTTCATGCCTTCGGATCGAATCTGGTCGAAGTATAAAAATTTTTTATTAGATTTTCAAATAATTAATTTTAATGTTATACGGGAGAAAAAAATTTCTCTTATATAAGATATTTAGCGGGATATAAATTTTGGAATAAATACCGTCAGTGACGAAGCGTATAGATTGCTGGAAAAAAATTTCTTTTGCCACTTAATATTGTGATTCTGTCATATGTATGTACATATTTATATTAATTGTAATTATTTAATGAAAAGTAACTAAAGTAAAAAAATTTCTTTGTTGATCTAAGTAGGAATTGATTTAATTTTTTTTTTTTACGTTACTTCTTTAAAAGGAAATCTTTTTTTAAAAGAAATTCGATTTCTTGTGTTTCAGTGCTTACATCGTCTCTTATTAAAAAAAATTTTTTTTTTTTACTGCCGATTTTTCAACGACAAATCCTCTTGTTACTGACAGGAAAGGCCCAGCAGGAAAAATAACACGGTGGGGATTTGTTAGTAAGCCCTACATTTTTAACACGACATTAATTTTTTATCCACGAATATAATTTCCCTATTTTTAATTGAATCTCTCTCTCGTGTTAAAAAAGGGACATAGTGTCCTATACCTTCTGAATGCAGACTTATATATAAATGATTTTTTCTGTGCAAATTCGTATGCCTAAAAATAAATATTTGAAATTGAATTCGATATTCTTTCATTGCTACAAAAAAGCCTGACAACTTGTTGTCAGTAACTTACTAGATCATCTATAGCATATTGAATAAATAGAGATAAAAAAAAAAAAAAAAAAAAAAAAAAAAAAAAAACGTTTTTATATGGTGGCAAAGTTTATTAAAAAAAATATTGAAACATTAGTTAAAACTTGTCGTAAATGTCTAAATATTGCATTGTTAGGTGAATAAGAACGATTCCCAAGGTTTCAGAGCACTAGCTTGATGGGAAGTTGGTTAAATTAACGATCGAAAATTTAATGACACACACCAAGTGAAATACATAAAAATGTTGTAAGAAATGACTACTTTATATCCACATTAAGAGATAAAAGTTACTGAAGTTGGAAACCATTTTGAATAACAGTTTTAAACTATTCATAAAGAAATATTATATGATGATTTGCTTCTTGTTTTAACCCAAATTATGTCTTATTTATTACCACAGAAATATTCCCTAGAATATACTCAAAATAGATCCACAGTACAATATTACTTTAAAAATTTTTTTTGGAGAGAACAGTAGCTAATAAACGAATATTCAGAAAATTCTCGCAGAAGATGGAATACTTTGATATTTATTGAATTAAAAGAGTATGTTGATGGGAATAATAGCCTTTGTTGCTCTATATCCCTCAAAACACCAACCAACCTAGAATCATTAAGTGATGTTAATATAACGTTCTAATTCTTAATACATGGTACTGCGAAGGACTAAACAGCGAAACATTTTCTTTTCTACTCAAAAGATAAGAATATATGTTGTGTTTCATTGAGTCTAATTTAAATATGTTAGCTTTGATTTAAAAAAAAAAAAAGGATATCTTCTCGTCACAAAAGTCTTCCCGAGAATCACTGATTAGTGATCTTTGAATTATTTTAAATAGACAGAGTACTACGCCACTGATGCTAAAAAAGATCCATTACCGCAAAAGGACCAATTTGTTTTATACCTCCGTGATAAACAATAGGGTGATTTAACTGTATAGGTCTACTTGCATTAGCCAACAAGAGGTCTCCCGCCCCTTGTACAGTGGGAAAGCTTGGGGCATAGCCCTCCCCTAGCTACGACTGCCTTCTGTTCAATTCTATAATAAAAAATTATTTAAATAAAATTTTCATAAAAAATGTTTTGAAAATAAAAGCCAAAAATTAGAAACTAAAATTTGTAATATTTAAAAAAAAAAAAAAAAAAAAAAAAAGCGTTTCTATGGGTTAGGATAAAATTAATATACTAGAACACACACTCGCAAAACAATCAGGTAAAAACCAAGATCAAAACACAAACTAAACTAGCTTGATGTTAATTTTTGCGGGTGCCTAGACCGCTAAACTAAACCACAGAAAGGGGCGTTCCCTTTTACACATGTTGGAACATAATTTGGTTTGCAGACAGCTAGCGCCCTCTGTCACCTTTAATACAAAATGCTCCCATGAAAAAGTTCAATAAACCATGTGACCGTTGTTCATTAGCGCAAAAGCCAAATCCGTTCATGCTGCGCCCTTCTGGACAATCCTAGGGTTAGTGGATCAATTTCACAACAACTATAATACATTATTATAATACTTAAATATTATTGTATACCAGGGGATTTTTAAGCGTTCGCAAAATTTCTAACAATAGACTCCCTTTAAACTGTTTCTCTCCTATTTATTATTGAGGAATGTGTTTAAAAGTTATAATTTAAAAAAAGATAAGTAAGAGAATCCATCAGTGCTGCCAAACCTTTTTCCAGTAGGGCCTCTCTAGTTATGGACCTGAAAGGATGGGGGCTAAAATAACATTTCACTCATTTTCGGCCATTATTATCAAAATTTATAGACGCAATTTACCTGGTCTCTTGTCTTTATATGTATCAGTGGTTTTCCGAAGAGTTAGAAAAGCTCTGAATACAAATGTAGAAAATCGTAACTGTTTCTTCCAATGAGAACCATGTTAGCACAATACGGATACTCTGTGCCCCTTTCCTGGGCTCTCAGGGAAAGGGTATACATGACCATTTACTTTTTCTTTAAAACAGGATATCTACTAATTTTTAAATAATAGTATGTATGTTCAAGAAAACGCATCTTCCTTCGTTGTTTTTATTTGTTATCAAAAAGTTTTATTAGTTATAACACGTGAAAATAATTAATAAGCTTCCCTTATATTCTTGTGTAAAATATTTTATATTGATTTCAAATAAGTATTGAAATTTTTTACAGGTTTTGAAGTTTACTTTGGCATTTAAGCATATATTTAAGAACTGAGATTTGCAATCGTATTTTTCCTCTCTTACGTAGCATATTCGTAAAAGAAAATATCCTTTCCACAGCTGCATATATGTGTCGTTTATGAAATCGCTACAAAGGGTTGCTCTCTTTCTGAAAAGGGGGTCCAGAATCTGTACTTTCGAACAACGGGACAAGCTACCAAAAAAACGAAAGGTATCTTTAATTATTATCACTTGTAAGATGCTTGAAACAATTATGTATTACTCCAGCTGGCTGTAAGAGCCTCCAATATTGTCTTTGAATATTTGCATACGTTCTAATCTTTAAGAAATAAAATGTAAAAATTTACTAGTCTTATATAAATTGCGTGAATGTCTTAGAAAGTCAGTTATCTGTATCGGATATGTGCAGAAAAAAAAAAAAAAAAAAAAAAAAACGGAATATTATTAGCCACCCAAGGGGCTATTTCTTTAGCTTTCTTTTTATAAATTGCTGTCCCGGACTACTTCTTGTATTTAATCACTTTTCAGTTTTACAACGTTTTTCTATATTTCACTTGGTGTGGGTGTGTCATTAAATTTTCGATCGTTAATTTAACCAACTTCCCATTAAGCTAGAGCTCTGAAATTTTGGGAATCGTTCTTACTTGCCTAACAATGCAATATCAAGAAATTTGTGATAAATTTTAACTAATATTTCAATAATTTTTTTAATAACCAAACCAAACCGACCATTTTTGTCGGGGAACATAACCCTCTCGGGCTTTAATCCCCTGTGAATTGGCTATTATTTGAGGTGAGACTGAATTTTGGTTTTACACTTGCCCAGAAGTTAAGATTTAGATATTAAGATAATAAAATAAAATTACAGTGCAATAGCTTTTTAGACAATATTAAATTAATTTTGAAAAATATGCTGAATATATATTATTAATATTAGAATATCACTTGTTGAAGTACTAGTGTTGTTAAAATTAATCCAAAAGAGAAGATGGTTGAAATTCATGAGTTTAGGCTTAGGATATTGCAGCAGTAGTCTATTGGATTCCTGCTTGCTTGTTCAGTCTGGTCGCAGTTAGAGCGCGCTCTGTGATTGGTTGATGGTGTGGTGAGTTAATTCTGTATATATAGGTGGGTGCATAGGGGTGAGATTTTGTGAGGAGTGTGCTTGTGTTACCAGTGTTTTTGTAATATAAGTGAAATTAAAGAATTAAAGTTTCTCGTGGTCTGTGTAGTTGTGGGTTGTTTCTGAGTGGGGTGTACTTTTCTATTTCTTGAATGGTTTTATTGCTTGAGGTATCAATTTTTTGGTAGAAATTTTCTGATAATTTTTTAATGAAGTTTTTAAGTGTTGGGAGTTTAATTGAGTATCTGATGTCTGTGTTTCTTATGTACCAGTGTGCTCTTACTATCATTCCAATGGTGGAATTTCGGGATTTTTCTAATAAATCTAGTGTTGTGTCAGCACAATGCGACCAAACTGGGCTAGCATAGGTCAGGATAGGTCTTAGTATCAGGGTGTAGATAAGCAATTTATTACGTCTTCTTAATGTAGATTTACGCGAAATAAGGGGGAAGATATTATTTACTGCAGAATTATACTGCTTTTTAATTCGTAGAACGTGTTGCTTAAAAGTGAGTTTTTTATCCAACGTTACACCAAGATATTTGGTGTCTAGAGACCAGGGTATATTTTAGTTTTCCAGAAAAATGTCTGGTTCTATTTTTCTGGAGAAGAAGATGGCCTCTGTCTTGGAAACGTTCAGGGCAATTTTCCAAGTAGAGTACCATGCTTCTAGTTTCTGTAGGTGTTCGTTTAGTGCTTGGCCTATTTTTGGTGAAAAGTAGTGTCTTGCTAGTATCGCAGTGTCATCTGCATACATGCATATTTTTGTACTTTGGTGTTTAGGGATGTCGTCCACGTTTTTTTAATAACGTAATTTGCGTAGTAACTTGGCGCCATCTATGGAAGATATATTGAACTACGCTGAGAGAGTGATCTTAAAGACGAGAGAGATATGAGGTTTTTTTACAAAGTTTTAACTAATATTTCAATAACTTTTTTTAATAAACTTTACCACCATTTAAAAACGATGTTTTAAAAAACGTTGGTTTTTTTTATCTCGAATTATTTATCTTGTTTTAGCGTATATTTTTGATGTCTGTTTTCACCAGTAATGAACTTAATTTTTAAAAATTTGTCAAAATAAATTTCTCCTGAATTTTTTATTGGATTGAAATAAAATATATGTAATATATATTTAATGACTGCTTTCACCACTAATGAGCTCAGTTTTCAAAAATATGTCGAAAAAATTTCCCCAATATTTTTTATTAAATTGAAGTGAAACAAATATAAAAATTAAGTATCTTATGTACTTATCGATTTATGTATTACTTTAAATCATATGTAAACAGGAATCAAGACATGACTGTAAATGAATAACACTCAGAATTTTAAGATAGCTGTGAGGCAGCCATTTTTTTCAGCCATCCAAAAGGCTATTATTTTAGTTGGATCACTTTTGGAATACCAGATCACTTTCAAAAAATTTTTACCGCTTGCTTTAATTTTAATTAAGTGTAGCTGATATAGTATTCAATTTCATAATTTATCGTTTTCTTTAATTTTGAAATCGGAAAAGTTTACCATAGTCCATTTCTGGATATTTCATCGTTTACTTCAATTCTTATATTTAATTGAGTAATTTATTTACAATTATAAAAAAGCGCACCTTGTGTGGTTAAGTCTGTTCTTTGCAGAACTTTGCATAGAACTTTTTCATTTTCTTTTTTTATTATTCGGTTATTTCTTCTCCGAGATTCATGAAAGTTTTTAATTCACTACAATTCAAGTTGAGTTTTGCTTTAAAAAATGTTTCATTTGCATGTTTTATTTTCTTTGCTATTGTTTAATGCTATTTTTTTTATTGTGGTCTTGTGTACGCATTTAATTAGGAGGTGGAAAGTGAAATCGAAGGACGTAAAAACATACGGAAATGCGTATCTTTTCGTTCATTTTCAGTACGCATGGCTTATTTTGGGGGAGGAGCTAAGCAGTGGGAGTGAACTTGACAAATTTACTTTTACAATATATGTGTAACTAAATTGCAACAAAATTGATTTTACTTTTTAGTTTTAATCGTAAAAGATACAAACATTAATTTTTTGCAAAAAAAAAAAAAAAACTTCATACTATATATACACAATAAATCTTTCCTGTGACAAAACAGTTTCAATCGGATTTCTTTCGGAGAGTGGAATCAGGCAGAAAAGATCAGTAGCCGAGGCTGGTGGCTGATTGGTGGTTGTGACCGAGTGGTTAAGGTGCCTGACGTTAAGGCTCTCGTTGACACGCCACCACGAATTTCCCCACCTAATGTTAATCCTATGGAGTTACGTACTTAAAGTCTCACATCTAGAATATTTATTTTAACTGCATGGAATAAAGTGCATTTTAAAGAGCATTAAAAATGAAGGCTTCTGTGGAGTTACTTTTTTTTTCTGATTTTTGCAAGTATTTTTAAATTTTTATTAAAGATCTGAAAACTTGCATCCGGCGCACTAAATTAATCATAAAAATACTTTGAATAATCAGAAAAAAAAGTAATTTCACAGAAGCCTTCATTTTTTTTACGCTCTTTAAAATGCATATTTTTCTTAAAAAAAATTAATTTATTTCCCTGCTTGTAATTTGTTGAGTCAGCAAACTAAGCATGAAAAGAGGGGAAAGCAATATTAAAAGTCCCGCCTCAATGCGCGCACAACCCTGACTTAATATTAATCCAAGAAACACATCTCGGACCAGGAATGAAATTTTCAATTCCAAACTACACCACATATAGAAATGACAGACCCACCACAAACAATCGCTCGTATGGCGGAACTGCAATTCTTATTAAGAAACCTCTCCCACACTACAATATCCCAACACCCACATTAAACGGTGCAGAGGCAACTATCGTTGCACTCACCCCAACAGATGGAAACCCAATACTCATTACCTCGATGTATATACCCCCATCTGTCAGAGTCACTCACGTTCCAACAGACATAAATACTATTCTAAATCTAGGGCCGACTTCACTAATATGCGGAGATTTAAATGCTAAGCATACTACCTGGGGCTGCACATACAACTCATCGAGAGGTAATGCACTTAAAAACTTTGCCGATCAGAACGGCATAGATATCTTAGCCCCTCCCACTCCAACACGATTCGGACATAACTCCGCCTCCACCATCGACATTGCTCTTACGGCGAACTTTGATTGGCCCTTCCAGATACACTCGCTACCGGAGTTAAGTAGCGATCACAACCCAGTTCTCATTCACTTTGCTTCTCAAGAGAAGTTTAAGCTTCCTTCGCCGAAGCTCCACACCAACTGGGAATTGTTTAGAAAAACACTCCTTGACACAACCATCAACACTTTTACACTCCCCAAAGCGCACAGAGGAGAGGATATTGAAATTGAAGTAGCCAAACTAACACACAACATTTTAAGTGCACACCAAAACGCCTCAAAACCAATCCAGACAAACAAACAGACATTTATCGGCAGAGAGCTTAGAAACCTTTTTCGAGAAAGGAACAAAGCCAAAAAACTTTGGCAGTTCATAAGATTCCCTGCTGATAAACAAAATTTAAACAGAATTCAAAACGAAATAAGGCGTAAAGTGCACTTACACAAACAAAAAAGATTGGGAAGAAACTCTTGAAAATCTGAATGCTGAAAACGGCACTCTATGGAGTATGTCAAAAGCACTCAGAAAGAGAAGCCCCCCTGTTTCCGCCCTAACCGGCCCAACTGGTATCGCCCTGAGTGACGCCGACAAATCTGAAACACTCGCTGACTCACTGCAGAGTCAGTTTAAAGTAAACGATCTAAATTCACCAACACATGATAGCACAGTGAAACACGTCGTTCACGAATTCTTCATGAATAAAGAAAACTTCGAAAACTCCCCCCCCACTTGCTTCAGAAATCGCAAATTACATCAAAATCCTAAAAATTAATAAAGCACCAGGTAAGGATGGTATCACAAACAAAATGATTAAAAATCTTCCATATCTCTGCATCTACCAACTCAGAAATATCATCCAAAATATGCTAGACATCGGTCATTTTCCGGATTCCTGGAAAACTGCCACAATCATACCGATCCGGAAACCTGGAAAAGATCCAACTAAACCTGAAAACTACAGACCTATATCCCTCCTCTCAGTGTTAAGCAAAATCGCAGAAAAAATTATCCACAATAGACTGAGCAAATTCAATAGTGAAAATGACATCCTGATCCATGAACAGCATGGATTCGTTCCAGAGTTCTCCACATCACACCAACTACTCAGAGTGGTGGAACTAGTTAAAACTGGATTCTACAAAGGACAACTCACAGGTGCAGTTTTCCTTGATATTCAGAAAGCATTCGACCGGGTCTGGCATACTGGTCTACTTTATAAACTGTTAACTTTCCTACTTAGAGCCTGCCTCTAGAAGGCGTTCATTTGTAAAGGGAGAGAGTGTGATGTCACACGATCCCCTCAGACGAGACCTGACCGAATCTCCGAGAGGAGCTGTTGTAAACGAGCGGTAGCAAGTAATGTAATAAATATTGTTATTGTTATACAACTCGATGTGTTTTTTTTGTCTTAGGACAACCGTGAATTGAAATCTGAGGTGATGATGATTAGTAGTTAGTTTTAGTAGTAGTGTAGTATTATAACATTCAGAAGCGGGATGTGTGTTGAAGCCCACGGTCAGACTGACATTTCTCTGAGAAAAGTACGTTGTAGGACTCTAACCTACCGGAACTGTGAAAGAAAATGTGCTAAGAAGTTATTTATTTTGAAGAGTATTGAAATAGAGTTAAAAATGTCGTTCCTCTCAAAAGGACGTAAAAGTGATTTAATCGAGTTTGCGCTTGAATTTGACGAAATTGTCCTTTCGGATGCTACCTATGTGGCAATAAGGGACATCATCATAAGAAACCAATTCTATGAAGAAGTTTTCGCGAGAGGATGTCTCGAGAGGATAATTGAAGATAGGATTGAAAAAGAACGAAGGTTAGAAAGGGAGAGGATTGAAAAAGAACAAAGGTTAGAAAGGGAGTGGATTGAAAGAGAAAAAAAGTTAGAAAGGGAATTTGAACGAGAAAAATTAAGATTAGAAAAATTAATAATTGAAAACAATAGAAGAAAACAAAGAAAAATCCAAGAGTACTATGAAAAACGATTTCAGCCTCAGCAGGAAAAGTTTGAATCTGAATTGAAAGAAAGGGACGAGAAGTTTACCGAAATTCAGAAGGAGAATGAAAAATTACCCGAAGCTATAGGGTTACAGGATACCAGTATTGAAGAAAAAGCAATGAAAATTGTTGATGAAAGACAACTTCAGTCTCAACAGGAAAAGTTTGATTCTGAACCGAAGAATAAAGAACAGAAATTATCTAGAACCCAAGAACGTAATGAAAAGTTAACGCAAGCCATACGGGAACAAAATGTCGTTAACAGAGGAAAAGAAGAAGCGTTATTAGCACCTGCGATGCTACCGAATGATAAAGAAAAAGTGCAAAGAGAAGTGCAACGGAAAATACAGACAGGAAATAAAGAGAACAGAAAAAGAAGACAGCAACGATGTCAAGAAGCATTCACACATTTAGAAGGAAAGAAATTAACTGAACTTCAGAAGACCGACAAATTGCATTTAAAGGATCTTTCAAGAGAAGATATTTTTATTGGAGAAAAAAGAGGATCAGAATTTAAAGAGGCCAGTGAAGACGTTGGTTCAAATCTACCTAATCAATTGGAGAAACTAGGAGATCCAAAAGATGTTTTAAATGATGAGAAAGAAAAAGCAGATCAAAACAAACTGAGAAAATTGGAAGAAGTATTACTTCAAGAAATGGTTGAAAACAGACCTCTTCTGAAAGTCCTCCATCTGAAAGAAAGAAGCAAAATTCCACAAGATAAGGGAAATACAAAGACAAGAGTCATTGAACTCCCGAGGAGAAATGTCCACGGATATCAAGGAAACGCGATACAGTTTACGGCCGGTGAAATCTACGCCGCTGGAATCGCTTACCCCCAAACCCCATTTGACCCCGGCGGGTGTGAATATTCACAGCTCAAGAAAAAAGTGCCTTCCCCTACAATGAGGAGAAAAGATGTTCTTGAGCGCAGTCGCCCCCAGACCAAGGAAAGGAAATATGGTTTATGACCACAGCTGTGGAAAGAGTTGCAGAAAGAAGGATGCAGTGAATTTGGGGATATTTTGCCCTCCATGGATAAATTGAAGACCCTTGCGGTTTGGTTTCCCGCAGATGCAGAACCCCCACGTACAGCGAAAAATGCGACTCGGACAGTTAGCGTTAATCGGCGAAAATAAAGAAAGAGGGAACCTGTAGACCCACCCACCCTGTTCCCATGCTTGGGTGAGAGAAATCCTTTTTTTTATTGCTTTGTTATTTAAACAGGACGCTAAAAAAAAAAAAAGATAAAGGGCTGAATACCAATAATAGAGACTCTAAAACTATCTTTTGTGTGTGATTTATCATGGAAGTTTCTTTTATAAGTTTTGTATCTTTGTAGCAATTTTACTAGGAATTGAATTATTGATTCAATTTTGAATATATAAAACTGTGTATTTAAGGAATGTTCAATTTAAAGTATCTGGTGAACATTATTGAATAATTAGTAGAATAAATATTAAATGAGTATTCGGAGACTTATAAAGAGTAAATAATTAGAGTTAGATAAGGATTGAGTTGATAACTTTGGATTGGTTATTGTTATGAAACTTTATTTGAAGTCAGTTTTGCGTAAACATGTAAAGTGTCTCGGTTAGCATCTTATAACTGATTAATTATAGTGTTATTATAAGGATTTTCTTGTGATTTTCTGCGTAAACTATTTCTGACTTTGTGATCTTTTATGATGAGAAGAATAATTAAAATTTCAAGGTAATATGCTCGACGAATTTTTATTTTGCAATGATTTAGGAATGTTTTATTATATTTTGTAATGATTAGGATTATAATTTTGTGAATATTTAGGAATATAATTTTGTACGGATTTCTTTAGGAATGTGCTTTTGTAAGGATATAAGAATGTGATTTTGTAATGATTTAGGAATGATCTTTTTGTAAGAATTCTTAGATTTGTGTTTTGATGATTGTGTTATGTTA
>BMAW01025642.1:0-144186 GCA_019974015.1 Nephila pilipes
TAAATTTATATATGTTGTAAGCAAATCTAAATTAATTTTCAATGTACATTAATTCTTATTATTTTTCTGTTTCAAAAAATATGTAATAAGTATTCACTGATATCTGCATTTTGGGAAAATATATAAAGAATTTTCTGATAGAAGATTTCACATTTGGAGCATATTCCACTATCACTGTACTAATGTCGCATGTATTTTTAAGTTTCTAAACTGATTCTAATATGGAAGTAAAGAGGTCAAAAAAAAGAAGTCAATTCCACTATAGGTCAGCAACATTTTTTTATTTTATTTATTTAGTTACTTTATTAAGTAATTAAATTAATATAACAGTGCATATGCATGGTGATTGTATAATATTAATTTAAAAAAGCAATTTTTTTCCAACAGATCTACACCCTTCGTCATGACTGACATTCCTTTAAACAGGAGAACCTATAACATCTTATTAGTGACTTTTTTTCTCATATGTCCTAAAATTAATTATTTAAAAAATCAACAAGAAAAGTTTATGTTTGATTGAGGAGGATTCGACCTGTAGAAGTGAAGCAAGATACCCACCAGCAAGTCAATTTCCAATTGCAAAAAACAAAAGACATAATAGAAGCATTTGCCCTTAATTATTCAGTAAATTAAATGGCCAGGCAAAAATTAATCAACCACTATTGGTGAGAAATATTTATGTTATTTTTGCCAAATGTGGTTATACTGAGCGTTTCTGACCCTTAACGTTTAGCTGAAAACAAGTTTGTCAATTCTGTGGAACGTGCCAAGCGGTTTGAATCCAAGATCAAACTGCATTTTCACCCAATTAAATTAAATTAAATGAATTTAATCTTTTTAAAAAATGAATTTATCAAGTACTGTCTATCACAAGTTTAAAAAAATGGCTTGAACCTTGCGGGATGAATAAAAATTATTTAATACCGATTAGTAAATTTGGAACAAGATTTATATATTTTGAAATTAATAGAATGAAAAAAGAAGAGAGAGTATCATGGCAAAAAACCAGCGTGCGCACTTATCAATCTATTTTCATCCAAGATGGACATTGTGTTCTCCTTAATAACATTAGACGACCGCTAAGGATGTTCTATAACAGCAACGACTCATCATATTCTTATCAAACCACTTATCTGAGGTCTGAATATAATAGTATATACTGAAGAATCAAAATAGAATACCTGACGATATTTTTTTATGATATTTTTAATAGATTATATCATGAAATTTTAGATTCACTTTTCAAAAATTAGGAGGAAAAGAAAGAAAAAAACATGTAACATTTACTTATTACTCAGCAGATAAAATAATGTCTGAATATATACTGGTACTAATATAAAAGAAAGAACAGTTCTATATAGAAGGAAGAGGGGAATGATTTTTCTGCAAAAAAGAAACTAATAAAAAGATACTAAAAGTTCAAAGTACCATGGCAAAACTATAAGAAGAAAAATAAATAAATTTCTTTTAAATTGTTTTAATTATTACTATAACTGATTAAAGCATCTCAAATAAAAATGCTTCTTTTAAGCTGTTTTCTCTTTTTATATTTCTGTCCTTCAAACTAATTGAGGGCCCCACTACCTGGTAAATATGTTTGAGAACTTCTCAGAGCAGAGTTTTTTACTAATTAAATCCGTCGTTAAGAGCAACGTAAGGTGCAATTTATGAAATAGGTATTTCTTTATAGTTTCAGTGCAGAGCGAAGTTTTTGTTAATTGTTTACTAATGTTTCTCCTAGTAGCGATAAGAAGGGTATTGGCATTGTGCCTCGTAATTTTGAGTCTTAGTTTAATGACGAAAACGACATTTAACCTGGCCCGCACTCTTCAAACTTTCCACTTCATACCCATTTGACGGTTTTCGGCTTATACTGATTTAAAGCGCATCATTACTAATACACGAGGAGACATTTGTTGTATCAGCAATCAAACCATCAACTCGAGAGAAACAATGCCATCTTTTTGCTTGTGGTCATAATCAGTTCTGGCAAGCCTGAGTTGTGTGCAACATTACGTATTTATATAACATTTCAAGTTTATTTTACCATGGTGTACCTCTACATTAATCGTTTTTACGATTATTTTGTGTCTCACTGTCAATAATAAATTGAAACATGATTTATTTTGTAAGTTGTTTTTAAAAATTATTTACTATTTTTTGTTTGATTAGGTATGCAAATATTATATAGAAATTATAGCAATTATCAGAATGGCATTTGTTTTTCATATCGATCGCATTTATGAACAGTTTTAAAGCTATAATTAATAACCATGAATGTATACACAGTCCCGTAATTATTGTATTTTCTTAAGAAGCGACGAACACTTTTGGAAAAGGAAGTATAAACGTTTTGGTTAAATTGAAAGCCTACATACAAATTGAACTATTAATCGTATTCTATATTTTTTCCTACCTATATTTAGAAATGTATATGAGTAATGGTTATTACATAGAGAGAAATCTAAATTATCTTACATGCTTGCTTGTAGATGGCGCTGTAAGCTGTTGACGCTTTTCCACTGAATTCCAAATCTCTTTGCGATTGTTTTCGAATGTCTGGTACAAAGGGAAGTAGTACTGCGATTTAATACCCGTAATTAAACGCTTCAATAATGAATATATAAAATTGAGAAATATTTCGAATTAAACTCTCAAATAAAACTAATTGTTAACAAGTTTCACATAAGTTTTCATAACTATGTTCCAACCTATCACAACTTTTCAATTTTTAAATCTCAGGTTATTCTTCTTGTTATTAGTTATGAAATTTCTTATTGTCACTTTTCAAAAGCATTTAAATACTGAATCGTATCATATGATAAAAGTATATGTTATTGTATAGTTTCGCATTTAATTCTCGCGGTAAAAGAATGACTATTTGTAGTGCAATGCACATTATTATGGTTAAATAATTAAGCTAATCCCTTGCCAGTAAACTAGAAAGAAGATTTTTTCATATTTTTATTATTTAATTTTATCTGAATAAAAACTTTATTTTTGACTAGAACTTATATAAATTAGAATGTAGAAGATGAGTGAGGTCATTCAAATTGGATCTAGTTATTTTCAGCTGGAAACTAGTGACGAAAAAGACACGTTACCTTGTATCTCCTTAACCTCCTTTACCAGCATAAGACCCCAGTGAAAACTCAGTCCCAATTCAAACCAATTTAAGAACTAAAAAGCCCCTAAAATAAACCAATTTGGAAACTAAAAAAAAATCGGTGATCTACTGTAAATGTTTAACTATCATTTTTTTAGATAGACAGGGTATTGTGCACGTATGTTAGTTTCATGACCAAAATAACATTAATTCAATATACTATTAGGAACTTTTGCAGAAGATTGAAATGATATAACGGTTGAAAAAACATCTCGTTACGATCCAAAAAATCTTATATCTACTGGACAATGCAAGACTCTCTTACATCCTGGTGCAAGATAAGAAAAAAAAAAATAAGGGAACTTCACTGGACAACACTCGAATATCCTCTCTACAGAGTGGTTTTATTACTTTGGACTACCAATTGTTAAGACATTTCAAAGAGGTATTAGGAGGAGAAAGACTTTTCAAAGAAAAGAAATAAAATTCGCGTGCGATTGGCTCCTTCATGTCCGATTTCTTTTTATCACTCAAGAACAAAATAAAAAGCTTCCAATATATTGAAAAAAGTTTGTACATATTATATGAAGATACAAAGATAAGTAACGATGATGCGATTATATTTAGTTGAACTGTAAAGTTGGGCTATTCGAGAACTTTTTCACTAAACTCGAGGACTCTTTGATAATTTGAAGTGTATATAATTACAACTACTTGCCTAAAAAATGAAATGCGACTAATCAAATTAGATGGAGACAAGATGTTCATTGTTATAAATGAGAGATAGTGATGTATAAATGAAATAGAATAGAAAGTAAGGAGAAGGGAGACAACGGATAACGACTAGATGAACAAATGTAGTAGATTGAAGTGAATCATTATAATTAATCGTTTATAATACAAATAGTTGAAAGTGAATACTGACCAAAATAATAGGATTCGAATAGGCTATAATCGAGAAGAATTTCAATGTCATGATATGTTATACTTGAGCACATTTATATACTCTTTTATAAAGCAATTTTTTTTTAAATCAGAACATTCTTCGCGAAAATCTTATTACTTTTCGTCAAAAAAGTCTTATCAAATATTAATATTCAAGTTTCAATATATTCAAATGCCCAGAAAAATATGTTTCCTTTCTTCCAAAAAACCAAGAAAAGTTTGTTTCAGGAAACCTCCGGTTAAATATTCCTGAAACGTCAATCATGTGGGAAAAATATATGAAATGATGTTCACTTTCGAAATCTAGTTTTGTTTGCTAAAAATTGTGAGAATACGAATTTTGTGTCCCAATTTTTACTCTACGCTGCTGATAGGAAATATTGGATACATATTAGAAAGGCTTAACGTAACTAATTATTATAGTTAGTCCATAAAAGAAAATACTATTTTTTTTTATCTAAAACAAGAAAATTACTATTTTTGTTTCCAGTTCTGCAGAATGTAATAAGATACCGATATATAGTTTACGTGTGAAATAATGTCGTTTGATGTATTTTGTAATAATCTTGTAAGTTTACAGCACTTTCGATTAAGAAGACAATATTAAATTAGTTTCAAATTTTAGAGAGAGAGTATAAAGTTATCTCGGTATACTTAATTATATAACCCATTATTTTAATAATATGTAGAAGAAATAACTCCTATAACAATAAGTGCTTTAAATAAAAAGCAGAACAAAAAATAATTTTCAGCAACAACAAAAGTGTGAAATATTCTTGTGTTTCATTTGGAGTCAAATTAGGTCAATTACTTCTGGAATACTGAGTACTTAACGTCTTACCGATTTGACCTTAGCAATCCTACAGAATGTAAAAAGTAAAAGCTAATTTATAGTTAAATTAGTTTTAATTTTAATTTAATAACTGTAACTAATTATTTTTTAATTAGTTACAATTAATTCTTAATTAATTCTAACATTTCTATCTAATTTTAATTTCTCTAATTTTCTTATACAAATTAAAACAGTCTAATTGATTCCGTGTATTTTATTTGTGTCTTTTCAATAATTAATTCCATATTATTTTCATTTAAAAATATTTAAAGTGAAATATATTTAGCTATAAAATAAGATAAAAAATTGAAGCTTAGGATCTTAAGGATTATATATACATGCATTAAACATACGCACACACATATATATATATGTGTACAGAGAGAGAGAGAGAGATGTAAAAAAAAATTAGGGAAATTAAAGCATTTGGTGATTTTTAGATTTCATAAAAACCTGGATTTGTTTTCAATCATGGCTACGGTTTTTAGCTTCGATTCGAGCTTCGGTTTGAAAAGAGGACTTTACCTTTCTTTGAAATGCTAAGCCTAATGAAGTATTGGAATTATATAATCTTACGCAAGAAAAGTTAGTCCGCTTGGCTTTCATAATATAAACGTTAACAGTTTATTCAAACACACCACCTCGCTCCTTCTATGTAAATGTTTCGAAATGAGAGGATTCTAGGGTATATGTTGGTTTCAATAATATGCAGCTCCATTTTCCCTTCTTCCTTGCTATGCATGGTATTATCAATAAATAATAAGTTTGAGTTTTGAAATGCTTCATCTCTCTGTCATGATTATTAAATAACTTTAGCAAGTTTGGATGCATCAAGGAAAATTCCAAGCCTGATATATACATACATATATAACTAAGCCTGATATATACATACTATATATATATATATATATATATATATATATATATATATATATATATAAGCCAAATACCACTGACTGACTCATCACAAGATCTCAAAGACTATACAACCGATTGACTGAAATTTAGCATATTTACTCATTTTGCGATGTAGACGCTCACTAAGAACGGATTTTATTAAAGTCTTATCGAAAATGTAATTTTCATCTGTTGAACTACTCTTATCCATCTGTTATGTGGTTTTTGGCGACTTTATCGCCAAAAATTATATGACTGACACCAAACGGATTATATATTTTTATATGTATACTGTATATTAAGTTTACTTGGTGAGATTTGCGTGTGTGAAATGGAAAAATACCAAATAATTTTATATGGAAGTGCTGATGGGGAATTGGCAAGATTTTTTCGAAGAGGCATTTCATGCAAAATTTTGTGCATGTCGAAAATATGAAACGTACATATTTAGCGATAGAAATAAATCAGTTTGGAATTGCGCGGTTGGTGAATGTGTAGTTTAAAACTCTGAGCTAAAGGAAAATGTGAAAAAAAGTAGCTGAAAGTGTAGCTCCAAAACTGAGCGGGATTTTGAAAAAATCTAAAATGGCAATTTCTTAAGGAGTAGCGCACACGCAAGACTATCTTCGTTTCCTGGAGGACCTCACTAATGCATGAACGAACTCAAGAGGCTATGACATACGTAAGACATTTTGGCCGTCCCGATTTGCACGGCTTTTATTTCCAAGGATTGCAGTCACTTGAAATCCTAAATGGTCAGAAATCAAAGATGTCTTGAGGAAAGGATTTAAATCTTATGATAGACACGATGCCATTGCGAGGGTATATCATTTGAAAGCTAAGCACGTGATGAATCTTCTGACAAAAGGTTGCATCTTTGGCAATATTATGGGTAACATGTATACGGTGGAATGAATTTTATCCATATTATGTATATATGGGGTGACTTTTTACTAAACATTAATATTTTTTCATATATTTGAAAGTCGTGGATTACCATTATTACAGACAATAAATTTCTTAAAATTTTAAATTTAGATTATCATTATCGTTTTAAAAATAAAAAATTTCCTTGATATTTTACATATAGGGTCCAAAATATTTATATTATCGTTTGTCCAGCGAAGTATCAGGTAGTATATATATATAATGAAAAATGTTAGAGATTAAGAGTGAAGCAATAAAGAAGTATACTAAATATGAAATGATTAAACTTAGTAAAAAAACACAAAATTAATTAAAAAAAAGTAAGTTATAATCAAAAGTTACGAAAAAGAATCTATACATAAAAATACGAACAGGAGGATATAAATAAGATCCAAAAAGGAAAAAAAGAAACATTCTAATTTACCATTGTATTCCTAATTTTATATACGCTATAAATAAGTAAATCTGGGAAAATTTAGATAAGTTTGTTCAATGGTTGGCTAATAGGGAGGAAATATTACAAATGCAAAAATGAATAATATTTCTCTAGATAATGGGAAATAAAGAAATTGTATTTAAATGTATTCATATGCATATATATGTAGATCGATATGTATTTAAAAGAGAATTGTTTCTAAATTATACAGTCTTATCTGTACTGATAATAATATTAATTTTTGTTCAACAAACAAAATTAAGTTTCATCTACTGTACGTGGTGCTAGCTAGTTTTCTCAATTAATTGAAAAAAAAATTAAATTAAAAATTCACCAATGAAATTAACTAGCATGACAGATTTTAAATGAGGATTCCATCCAACTTTATACAAGGTGAACTATCAAAAAAATTTAAATAAGGGCCAATTTTTTTTGTAATATCTAAAAAATTCTCAGTGAACTGACAAAATAGTCTCTAATAGAAGAAGGATTCAGAGATAACGCAGAAAATTCTAATACTATTTCAATTTAGATCATTGGACGGTGCTTGAAATTTTCAATCAAATGTTTAACACTTTTGATCAAAAATCAGCGAATATCTTGCAGATCTCGGCATTCATGTTTCTTGACATGATTTAATCTACATAATTCTAGAGCAACAAATGAAACAAATTAATAAATATGTAAAAATTCTATGAAGAATAAACTATTGAGAATATATAAATCACTATGTCATGTTTTGAGGAAATATGTGCGAAAACTGAAAGTATTGCAGCTATAATCTCCCTTAGCTCAGTGGGGAGGATTTTTTTTTTTTTTAGTTTTAATTTTATTAACGTCTCACTAGAAGCAGCACGAGGGCTATTGGTGACAGAACGATTCACCAATTCACTATTTCGATTAATTATTCTTACTTCTGAACCACGGTCAAGTGACGAGGACGACAACTGAGCTGGCACCTCCCTCTCCTAACATCCACACCACACCAACGGGAGGACTTTGGGCCCCGACCAATTTAACGTGCATCAGCCCCGCGGCCAAGGATTTCCGTGACTGAACGAAAACCGCTGGCCATGAATCCGAAGACATAACCACTAGGATCCACCTAAGAGGGTAAAAAAAAGAATAACCTAATACCCACTAATTGATTGGGTAGCTGATAATTGAAACAAAATTAATTAATAAACACATGGTTTTTCCCTTTTTTTTAAAGAGTGTCAAATGTTCACTCAATTTATCAATTGAGTATGTGTCTTTTGGTTTGATTGATTTTTGAATGGAACAATTGTAGCATATAATATGGGAAAGGACACTATTCAGCACTATTTTCAAATATTCTGAAATTAAATTAAGTAACCGAATCAAAATAGATTTTTATAATCTCAAAAGTCACAGAAAGATATCAAGAATCAAAATATAAGACATTTATTTCATGGGCTATGTCACAAAATGATCAGAAATTACTACAACAACTAAATAAGAAATTCTTAAGGAAACTTCTGAAAAATGACTTCGAATTATATGAGAAAAACCATAATTATCCATAATTTAATCATACCATAATGCGTACGATTTTTTTATATATTTCTCCTTAAATTCTTTATTTTATTAATATATATGAAATGAGTGTTAAATGAGCGAAGTACAAGCTAAAGCATCGCTCAAGACCTCTAACTTGCCTAGAAGTAATAGCGTAAGTTTTCATGCACATATATATTCAATAAAATAACTATAGTAAGATATTAAGTGAAAAAAATGATTCGTTTCAAGTGTCAAAGAATTAACATGTTATATATCCAGCCTTTCCGCAACTTAAACATTGTTATTTCCGCCTCATTTTTGTAGAAAATGGAAGTATTGCAAAATGCTACGATAACAAGGATTATATTGCACATCCCCCTTCAATTAACGCTTTAAATCAGTAATATGAAGTTACATAACATGAAAATCTCTACCAATGAGTGATACGTGACTTGCATGGATTAGATAAGAATTAATAAAGTGTAGTTAATAGAGTTTAAAAATTGTATTTATAGGAATAGAGACAAACTTAATACGAAACTCATTAGATGTAAATAGAGGGAGTGGAAGCTGTGAGAAAATAAATATTGAAGATACTAACAAGTATAAGTAAGTGATCGCATCACTGTCAAGAATGACATAAACATTTTCAGTGAATCGAATCTTCATATAATTCTCTATTAAGCACTCAGACCAGATTGATTAAACACAGAAAAATAACCAATATAATATTAATCTTTTGGATAAGATGCTTAAATCAGGATAGCAATCAGCTTTTATATATATTCATATAGTTCGGAATTAAATAACTTAGTTATCATCATTATAAGACTTTCTCTTCATTTGACTTTTTTAAATATTGACTGTTACATGACTTAACTAGAATAAAATGAAAGAAGTAAAGAAACCGTTAGGGGTATTTTTTCTCTCAGTATTTAAAATTTATATAAAAATTATTAATATTGAAACCAAAGAGTAGATTTAAAATTTATGTATAAAATTGTTGCAATGAAAATAATATTGTTTTCTAATTTTTGCTGATTACATTTGAAAAACTATTCGCTTAAAGTAGGTTTTTTTTGCTCCCATTTATGTTAAATGCATTGAAATAATGCTTTAAATAATACTTTATTTTGATTTCCTTTTTTACCAAAGTGAACCATTTCAGTTGATCATTACAAATTTTATAGTTGATGAAATATGTTTTTTTTTTAAAAAAATTGAAAAAGACATGAATATTTATTCATTAAAAATAACGTAAAAATTAATTTCTATACTATGTATTAAATATGGAGAATTTAATAAACACGTGTTAGTATACTATAAGCTTTATATAGTGGCTAGTATCTCAATAGTATCCATCTGTGAACAATTAAAAGCATATTTATTTATAGCAAAATCTATTCAAAAAATTGAACAATGACATTAAACACATTAATAAATTAAGCATACAATTAAAATTTATTTCTGGAATAAGAGAAAAAAATACTTAATTTTAAAAAAAAAATTACCATTGTAAATTTTTTAAATAAAGGGGAACATAATGTATTAAAAATTCTAAAAGACTTAAAAAAATGCCATTTTTGAATCAAACTGCTAAAAGGTTTGCGTATTTTCAAAAAATAAAATTCCGTATTAAAATAAAAAGTTTTTATTTAAATATCTTAAAATTTAATTGCATATTAGACTTGAAAAGCCTTTTTTCGGAAAGAAAGTTCCCATTATCAAAGTTTTGATATTTATTTATTGAATAGACTTCTATTAAGCTTGCAGAAATGTTGTGATATTTTCTAAGCATTATCAAATAAATAGTGAAAAGAAATGTTTAAACAAATATTTTTGAAAAAAAGAAAAAATTCCTCATAATTATTTTAGAACTACTCGGTCTGCATCTGTGTAGTTATGGTAGAGAGGTTTTTTTTTATTTAATTTAAAAAGTTGGCTTCAGAGATCTTTCAGGAATGCTGCATTGTTTTTTTAAGATAATATAATTTCCAAAACACTCATTTCTATTTCGTAGAGCCAATTATGTAGTATTATAATTACATACCATTTATCCCTAGTTTATCTTTTCATACTCATAATTTTTCATAATTACCAAGATAAGAATATTCTTAAAAAACTATGATTTTACAAATAAATTAAATAAATCATAAAGAAAGACTTGGCATTTCATTTTCATCAAAACACAAAAGTAATGATAAAATAATCTATTTTCAAATCTACAATCACTAAAATTATTTGCATGATGGAAAATAGTAATGATTAATGTATATGCAATGAAGCATATAATAACAAGACACGATAATAGAGTTTCCTGTAGAATGGCTTATATTGTTGAATTTCCGCATCGTACGTTCAATGGTAATACTACAACTGCCACTACTGACTCCAAAATATATTCGTTTTGAAAATTGTAATGGGAAGTGTGCGTGATTTCGACCCATTTCATGACAACCAGATAACAAGCTTCCCACTGATGGATTATTCGATGTATGAAATTGGCAACGAAAAAGACTATCCAAGAAAAGCAGTATGAATAAAGTTCATGAATAGTGCGCAGTTATATTAATAATATCGAATTCTATGAGGATAGGGCATCTAATCACGTAATATGAGAGATATAAATATTATATAATCTTATTTTTATATGCATGTATATGTAATTTAAATACATATTTTTGAAATCAAATAGCGTCCATTATTCTCATACATTATGCATTAAAATATAAAATAATTGTATTCTGCTTAAGTAAAATAAGAACAATTTTTAGTTTTAGAATTATAAAATTAAAAGAATAGGTACATGAGGTGAGCATAATACTTTTTGAGAAAATAACGAGTCTTAAAGTTTAATTTTAAATTCAAAATGTTTCATTTTATGTATGCAGGTGCTTGTTGGCTTGATCATGCTTAGTTGGTTAGTCGGTTTTGTTCCATATAATTTTATTGTTAAATAAATAAAAAAAAAAAGAAAAGTTATATGCGAAGTTCAGCCGCACTTTATTTTTATAATTATTATAAAATTACTTAATTAAATATAAGAATTAATGTAAACGATGAATAAAAGCACTACAGTAAACTTTCCCGATATCAAAATTAAAAGAAACAGTTAATTATTAAAGTGAATATATTTATGCTAAATGTAATTAAAAAAAGAAGTGCTTTTCTGGGCTCGCGGCTTCTTACCGAGGAGTGTTACGCTGTGCCCACATGATATTAAAAATTAAGCCTAATTCGTGAAAAAAATTCCTCTAAAATCGGCTGATCATTAAAATATATTGGTATTTACACGTATTATTTAAAATGCATTAAACTTAATATATATGAAAAAAAAGAATTAATCAAAAATTCTATGTTTCTTACATAAAATAATTATATAAGAATCTTTTCTTTAAAGAAAATTCAAAATATATATACATTTGTTACATAAATTTCATGGTGTAATGATGTACCTTTACATGAAACATATAGATATAAAAAAAATAATTCTTATTCTGCTGTATGGTATATTTAAAAAAAAAATTCAATTCATAGTCCAATATCATGTGTCTTACACACATATTTTGACGCTTCGCGCAAGATTTTGAGCAAAGGGCACATCTTAGTCCATTTTTTTTTTTTTACTTTAATGTCTATGTACAGATTTGGATTATTTTCGCTAACATTACTGTCAGATTCATTCATTAGTTCGCAAATCTCAGTATCAGATAAATACTTTCTTTTCGTCATGACTATCGATAGAAATAAAAACCGACCGAATGAAACGAACAGCTGAGGGCATCTGCTACCTAAGTCCTGACACTCACAAAAGGCCATAAACTCTCCTTCGAACTTCTAAGAAGCAAGCAAGCAAGAAAGAAAAAAGCAAACCGAAAGCAAGTACACCCTTTAAATCATGTAATTACAATTATGGAGCAATGCCGCAACACGTGCTTTTACCAATTACCCCCTCCTGGTAGCCAGAAGTAAAATTCAAGCCCATATCACCAAGGTCAACACTCCAAATAACCTATCTATATAGATTTCTCGGTATTGCAACGCCATATAGTAACATTAAAAAAGTCAATTAAAACGTTCTCATCGAGCGTATCTTTGTTGATACGTTGGGCCGTAGAAGACACTCACTAAGCGTATCAAATGTGATACGCTGGGCACAGGAGAGCAAACGTGAGTGTATCGCCAGAGATACGCTGGGAGTGAACTGGTTAGAGCAAACGATAAATTATTTATCTGAATATTATATCAGCTACCTTTAATCAAAATTAAAGGAAACGATAAATTATTGAATTGAATACAGTTAATATAAACGTAATTAAAATTAAAGCAAACGATAAATTATTTGATTGAATGTATTTAAGCTAAATATAATTAACATTGAAGGATAAAATCAATAAGCTATTACCTCATATTGATAATAGTAATAATAGTAAATCAATATTAAGCTCTTTTGGCTCCAAACATTACAAAAAGAAGAAAAATTAAAAAGCCATAGTTTAAAATTCTTGAGAGGAAAAAAAACTTTCTCATAGCTTAAAATTCTGAATAATGTTATTTATTTTCAGTCATATCTTGATTCCAGTTTACATATAATTGTACGTAAAACATAAATTGATAATAAATAAAATACTTAATTTTTATATTTGTTTTACTTCCATCCAATAATAGAAAATTGGGGGAAATTTATTACGACATATTTTTGAGAATTGAATTCATTAAAGGGGAAAGCAGGTAGCAGACAAATATCACATATATTTTATGTCAATTCAATAAAAAATCCAGGAGATATTTATTATGACGTATTTTTGAAAATTAATTTCGTTACTCGTGAAAGATAACGTAACTGATATAGTGATAAAATTGATTTACAAGAATAGGGTAAAAATTTAGATGTTTCGTTAAGTTATCATTGGTACCCTTCACTGGGTTTACCAAACGTAATATAACCTATGGGAAAGAAAAACAATCTCAAGGGAACTTCGAATCATGATGCCCGTACTTATCTAAATCAGGTAAAAGATGAAAGGGCTTGTTCGCATTTGAAGAAATGTATTCTATAATATAAGATAAATTCACTTTGAAAAGATTTAACTAAAAATTAGAAGGCATTAGAATACAATGGGTGTTCCTTTAAAAGTTCAATAATAGGTCTGTTTCAAATATAAGTCGCATTCCATTTAAAATTTAATTTAAAAATCCTCTTAATTTCTGGAAACATAACTTCTTCTATAGCTTTTGGTTCAAAATAAAAAAAAAAGTTAACTTCAATAAAATACAATAAGTTCTTATTTTAAGTTTATCCTTGATTATAACCTCTAAAAAAATCCGTTTTGTTTTGATGGCTTTTCAATTTTAATTCTGAACTGGACACTAATTTTTTTAAAAATAGAAATCGTTTTTTCCTCAGTGAATTGAATAATTTCTTTTTTATTTTTACAACATTGTGTAATTGAATGGAATTTTTTTCTCTTATTTTCTTTTATTTTATGTTTTCATTTATTTTAAAATAATTTAAATTGTGCACGCTTCTACTTCTAGATGACACTTTCTTGTGTCGAAAAAGCTTCATGTTTTTTTTTTTTTTTTTTTTTTTTTTTTTTTGTATCAGAGAGTAGAATTGAACCCGCCACACCTGTTAAATGTAATATCTAGTTTATACATATATTTGCACGTGACTGTTAAATGTAAAGTCAATGTTAAACATCTAATTTTGAGTAGAGTTGTCTGGTGTTCGCAACTTATTATAATTAGTTTATTTTCTTGACTGTTGTTGATATCCTTGGTTGAATAGTTTTGCATAAGTTGATCGAATGTAACTTTTGACTTTTGATTTGAACGTATGATGATCCTGTACTATGGTGTACCTATTTGAATGCACATCATTGACTAAAGAATTAAATTTCGTTTTGTTTTATGAAAATTAAAACATTCCACTCTTACTTATTTGTTTTACAATTTATTAAATCTGAGCTATTCTCCGCAACATAAATCAATATTTTTATAGTTTTGTGCAAGTCTCTCTATTGCTTCAGTTTCCAATGGGATTTCAATAGTTTTGTTTGAATCCTGAGTTTCATATGTGAAACTTTATTTGTAATTCACATTAATCTTTTTTGCTACTTCACATTTTCATAGAACTTTTCCTTTCCTGTCTTTTCTTATTATATAGTTAATTTTTATGTGTTCATTGATGGTAAACATAATCTTTTGTTACTTAAACCTTAATTTTACTTATTATTTTCTTATGTAATATTTTTTTTTAATTTCTCATACAACAAAAATGCTCACCGCGTATTGTGTCCTCTTAAATTGTTCTAAAATACTCTACAAATATCTTTTTTCATGTAGGAATGTACGGGCATTAGAGATATGCTACAGCACTCTGGATGAAAATTAATGGAAACATAAATTGTTTAATTACAACATTGTTGACAGGCACTTATTTTCAACATTGTTCGCAGTAATTACTCATAATTGCGTCCATTAAATGTAACAGTTTATAAGCAACGACAATGAAGGACTGGCTTTAAAATAACAGTCACACAAATATTCGTCGTTGTTGCAAGTGTACGAAAAATATACATAAAGAACTTCGTAAATGCTTCAAAGTATATATTCATGGGGCTCAGATTTTGAACTCTTAGCGCAGTTTTGAGATATTATTTAATACAGAACTGCAAAGAAGCACTTATGATCTATACTATAAGAAGAAAATATTAGCTTCTTTCCATTTCTATTTCATGTAACTCAAAATATGAATTTTACCCATATATTCTAATATAAGAAATATATTTTGGAATTTTATTATTTTCTAACATTTATCCCAAGTACTCTAAATACACTTGTATGAATATAAAAAAGATCAAAGATGTCCGACCAGATGGCTATTGCATGTTATATCTTATACTTCATTTACTACCCAAAACGCTAACTAAATTTCATCACACATCTGAAGCATTTCAATTGTTTGAATTCGTACTAAATACAATGTCGTAAAAGAACATTATTGCTAACTATATTTACACGATCACGTGTATCACTTATTAATGGAATAAGATGCCTTTGTTTCTGTTAATTTAGACCACAAGAGTAATAAGGCAGTCCTAGCCGTACATGTCTTAATCGAGCATGTTCAAACGTATTGAAATCTTTAATAAAATTATTGGAACCCGTGTGGTGACCGGGAATGACAGAATAGTCCCACTGTAGTTCATGCATGTCGTAAGATGCGACAAAAATGGGTACCCAGCGTCTCGGGGTATAGCTGGGCACCCTGCCCCTGGGGATTATATCAGGGGATTTCAGGGACTTGCCTTCTTCAGGTAAGTAAGGAGATCATGACCCTGAGGCACCTCAGTGATCTTTTTCTTTCTCATGGGTTTCACGGTCTTTGGTAAACACGGGTGACGCACCCCCGGGATACCCTTCCGATCCTTCTCTATTTTCGACACTCTTTCTTGTAAAACAATTTGTCTTTTCTCTTATTTCTTCTCGTCCAGATCACAGTAAATTCTTGTTTGCCGCAGCGTAGCCATATTTGGCTCATGCGCCTGTAAACTTTACTTTCTTGCATGACCTTTTTGACTATTAATCTTTTTTTCAATGTTTTAATGTCTTGATCACAGATTTACTTTGTTTGGCACCGTATGGCCAAGTCTGTTTCTTGAGCCAATAAAACTTCACTATCATCATCATCATCAAAATTATTGGAGCGAAATATACGATACATTAAATAAATTAATCTAAACTGTGGAAACTCGCTCAAAGGTGTTTTTTTTCCCTATATTATACTTTACAAATTTCATATAAAAAATAGAAACATACTATTATTCTATTCTATAGTAAAATAAATTCTGAATATTTCTAAATTTAATTATTTCTGCAAAATATTTATTCTTGAAAAACATAGTATATATTTTACAAATGAAGTAAATTAATACCTGAAATCGTAAAATAGTCGAATATTTCATACGGTAAGAATTTTGTTTGCATATTTACTTTTTAAAATAATGTTCTTATTATATTTCATTCAACTTTGCGATACTATTGATTTATTTTTTTCAAATTGGATTTTATCATCTTAGAAAATTTGTCTTGTCATGTATTATGATCTAAATCTGCTCATAAATTCTAAAGGATCAAATGATTAAAAGTACTAAAAATATACAAAATGATATACATTTATTTTAATTTAAGTGAATTGATAACATTATTAATCTTTTGGAATACAATGATTTCATGCAAGATCAACTTTAAATTAAGAAAATTATGAAAGTGAAATTCGCTTTGTTAATTTCATTTTAACATTTGCTAACTTTTTTTATTCAGTTCATTTCATTTTCATTTTCAAGCAATATTTTCTGCCTATGATTTTTATTAGAGTCTGGTTGTGCAGCTTCGTGTTCAGCATGTTTCTTAGCTTGTCGTTTTTTGGTCCAATTCTCGGTGTATTTACGTAGTCTTTGTTCTTAGTTTGTTCTTTCCTCTATTGATTCTTAATTTCTTTTCAAAACTTCTTCTGGCGACTATCTCGGGAAACCCATGTACTAGAGCAATCCAAATATCTGCTAAATGAAATAACTATTAACTTCTCAATTCGTACAATTATTAAAACTGAATGTTAACTACAGTATAGTTATCGCATATATGTGCCCCATGCTCCACAGAAATGGTTACTATAAAGAAAAAAAATACATTCATCAAATTCTTATCTTTCTACTGTCACAAACAAAACATTTTAAATTACAAAACCATTGCTAATGTTAATAACAAAATAAACAAAAACTGACAATTCTGTTGTAAAATAAGTCATTAAAGTAAACATTTAAAAATAAGAGCAAACGATGGATTATTAGACAACAATAATCTCTTAAGATATTAAAATAAAAGCAGACGATAAAATATCAAACTCAATATATTTTAATAGTGTAAATGCATTATAAGCAAATTGAATTTAATTATTATACACATAATCTCGCATAATTTCAAACTTTTGAACCTAATAGCAAATATACTTTACTAGCTGATACCCGCCCGCTTCGTTGGACAGACGATAATATAATATTTTGGAACCTATACGTGAGATATCTAGAAAATTTCCAATTTTAAAACGTTAATGAAAATCTAAATTTAAAATCTTAAGAAATTGATTGTCTGTAATAATGGTTATCCTCGACTTTCAAATATATGAGAAAAAAAAATAGTAAAAAGTCACCCCATATATATATAATATGAAAATAAAATTCATTCCACCGTATACATGCTACACCTAGTATTACCAAAAATACAACCTTTTGTCAGAAGATTCATCATGTGCTTAGCTTTCAAATGAAATACCCTCGCAACGGCATCGTGTCTATCATAAGATTTTTGTCCTTGCCTCAAGACATTTTGATTTCTGACCAATTAGGTTTGCAAGTGACTGCAATCCTTAAAAAAAAAGTCGTGCAAGTCGGGACGTCCAAAATGTCTTACGTATGTCATAGCGTCTTGAGTTCGTTCATGCATGTAGCGAGGTCTCCAGTAAACGAAAATTATCTTGCGTGTGTTCTACTAAGTAAAAAGTCCCCATTTCAGTATTTTTCAAGATCCCGCTAACTTTGGGAGCTAAACTACACTTTCAACAACTGTGGGATTCCAAACTCATTTATTTTTATCGCTAAATATGTACGTTTCCTATTTTCGACATGTACGAAATTTCACATAAAGAGCCCCTTCGCCAAATCTTGCCAATCCTCCTGCAGAGCTTCAATATTAAATTATTTGGTATTTTTCCATTCCGCACGCGCAAATCTCACAAAGTAAATTTAATTGGTGACAATACACAGTATACATATAAAAAAATATATTCCGTTTGGCGTCGATCATATCATTTTTGGCGATAAAGTCGCCAAAATTTACATAACCGATGGATAAGAGTAGGTTAATGGATGAAAATTACATTTTGGATAAGACTTCTGTAAGATCCGTTCTTAGTGAGCGTCTACATCGCAAAATGAGTAACTATGCTAAATTTCAAGTAAATCGGTTATATAGTATTTGAGATCTCGTGATGAGTCAGTCAGTGGTATTTCGCTTATATATATATATATATATATATATATATATATATATATATATATATTTCATACCCACACATTTTTATTGAAGCATTTTTCTCAAACCAGCAACATGTCAACATTTGTTAAAAGCAAAACAGATCAAAACAGATTATTAAGAGATAAATGAAATATTGTATATTTAAATCAATAATTGAATAAAAAATTAATTCAACAATAAAAAAAATATCGATAAAGTTAGAAGTACATATTTTAACACATTTAAAATACAGTTGAGTCAAAATCTTTCATTAAATCAATTGTCAAATTTAAAGAATGTTAATAGAACTTTTCTGAACACTTCTAAATAAAACTCCTTTGAATGGAATAATTACTTTACTATTTTATTTCTTTTTAAATTAAATATTACGCAGTTATTTTTTTATTGAATAGTAAAGATTGAATGAAACATTTGAAAAATAGTGTTAAACCATGGCTACATAAAAATCGTCTGCCCCATAACATACGAAGTAAAAGCCAAAAAAAAAAAGAAAGTATATTTTGAAATAATAGGCTTTGAGATATTAGCCACTCAAGGGGCTATTTATTTGGTTGGATCACTTTTTGCGTACTAAATCACTTTTTGCGTACTAGATCACTTTTCAATTTTATATCCTTTGCTTAAATTTCAACTACATTTAGCTTAAATATGTACAGTTTAATGATTTACTGGTGGTTTTTATTTTAACTGCATGTAGCTGATAAAATATTCAATTTATTAATTTATCTTTTCCTTTAATTTTATTATAGGAAAAGTTTACCACTGTCCATTTCTCAATATTTAATTATTTACTTTAATTCTGATATTGAATTGTGTAATTTAAAAAATAATTATAAAACAAGTGCACCTTAGGTGGTTAAAACTGTTATTTGCAAAACTTAGCATTAGACTTTTTTATTTTATTTCTTATTAATTTCTTGAACATCTTATTTGGATAAATATATCAATGTAAAATCAAGAACAAATTAAGGTATCACATCAAATGACAACTGAAGGTAAAAAAAAATATGTACGAGTTTTTATTCAAACCAAAAAAAAAGGAAGAAATAGTTATACCAAACAAAATTCTTTCACTTTCAAACTAAAGAATAAAAAAACACAGCACCTTCATAATCTTAGAAACTTTGAAAGAACTTAAAAAACATCCCTTGTGTTTTTCATAAATAAAGACAAAAATGTTGGAAGGGAAACATAAAGGAGATTTTCTCAAGAATTTTCGATCATAAAATGGAAATACTTAGCAGCTACTTTTCTCCGCATTTCTCGACAGAAAAACTTAAAAATGACCTGTAAATAACATTTTAACATCCTCCTACTTGTGATCATAGCTACAGTAATGGTAGGTTGGAATTTGCATACGCTGCGTCGTTGAACATAACGACCTCCTGACAGTGGGCAACATTTTGTGCATAAGAAGGCATGAAATAGATTTTCAGCCAACTCTACTCTGTTTTTCGTTTAGACATCGATGCGAAGCTAATATCGATATATTAGTGAATTTTTATCGATAAAATATGTTTTTCAGCGAATAGTGGGTGTCTGGGGAGTTGTAAATATCTACTTTTTCTTGGTTTAAAATCATTTCTCCTAAAATAGAGGGGAAGGGAGTTCACGAAAAGGGGTTGTGTGTTAGATTCGAAAGATTGACATTACAATTACAAAAACTGCATTCAATTTGCTTAACCTCCTCACATCCAAGGTCAACTTTGAGCTAAAAATTTAGAATAATATGGACCAATCAGTTCTAAATACATGAAAAATTACTAAAAAAATGTTAAAAAATTATTTTAATTTTTATTTTTGAAAAATTAACTGTCACCTGGAGGAGACATTGGGACAAAGTGACATCATAATGTTAATTTAAAATATTTCATTCACTTTAATTTAATGAGTAATTCATAATAATTAGCATAATGAGAATAATGCGAAATTAGCATAATATGAAATTTGAATCACAAAATACCCCTGTTTTTAGAAGAGTCCTAAATTCAAAAATTTATCTCTTATTAGTTTTTACTCTCTGTCTTTAAACTATGCTAAGAAATAATTTCTCAATTTTTTGTTGCTTCTTATAGAAAACTCATGATTTCTAAGAAATTTTCTCTGTGTGTACCAGATTTATAGTTTTTCCTGACCAACACATTCGAATTCTGGGAAATTTTAAATTAGACACAATTACAGAGATCTATAATTATGTTTCATTTCATTTCCTGAAAGATACAGATTCTTTCCTGTATCCCTTAATTATCTACATTTGGTGAATTCCGTTAGCAATTAAAGAATATCATTCCAAGCTGAAATATATGAGATAATTATAATTTCAAAGCGAGTGATTTTAATAGCCATTGACCCAATGTCTCCTACAGGCAACACTGAAATAACTGCGTTCTTAATCAGAAGTAGGAAGATTTGAGTGAGAAATTAATAGTGTTACATATTAATTCCTCACTCAAGTTTAAAGTTAAGGAATTTTAAGGTAAGTTTAAGGAACTCAACAAAGTGTTTAATAATTTTTTATTAAATAAATAATAAAAAAAACATGAAAACTTAGGTATGCGCAAGCGTATAATTTTCTTTCTCTCTAAAACCACCATTTTCATTTTACCATAAATAAGCTACGAATACAAAATGTTCTCTAAAATTCATTTTTTTTTCAGAACTACCATCTATTAACAAGGAAATTAACTAATCCTGGTTACAAATGACGCCTTTTACTTAACTTGGCGGCAGTTTTTGTAAGTTTTCTTTGTGTCTCCTACAGACGAGGCTGAGACTGAGGAGGATAAGGTTTATTTACATTACTAAAATATGGTTAATTTAAAATTTTATCGGTTGCTATTTTTTTAATATCCGAACAGAATATTATTGTTTATTTATTGATTTATCATTTGTTTGTTTTTATTACTTAATATGAATATTAATCTTTATAGCAAAATTGTCTATTTTATTACTTTTGTTTTTAACAATGACATCAATTTTCTACTTTAGAACATTTTGCTCGTGAAAATCAAAATGCATTAGGAATTTTAAAAAATATGCTTTCTTTTCTTGGTAATACGTAATTCTGTGGATGTTCGGGGTAAGAAGTACGCTTACTTCACGCTGATTAATATAAAATTTCATTAATTTAACTTTTTTTTTATTTATCAACAATTATTATTTTTAACAAACCTTTCGGTGAAATGTGGTTGTGTACTAACATTGAAGATAACAAATATTGATAATATTTTTATTAAATTAACTTAATTAACATTAATGTGTACTTCAAACATAAATATTACTTCCAAAATATGTAAGAGGGAAAATTTATTAGTGTAAAATTAGTAAAATAATTTTGGTAATTAACTTTTTTATTTAATTATTTAAATAACACAAGCTATAATATGTATTTTATTGAAATTTAAAGCATGAGATAACAAAACTGAAAGCCATTTCAGTTTTTTTATTGCAGATTCAATCATGTAACCGATGCATTTTTATAATATCTCACATTATAATCTTTCAGCAAGAATAAAATTTATATAAATTGTTCATCAAATGAAAGAAATTTACTCCCACTTTTCTTGTTAATGGTCTCTAAAGGGTACTAATTAGAAATGTTATCTAAGTAATCTCAGTAGCTTATCTGGTACCAGATAAGTTGCTGAGATTACAAAGATTCTTAGTGTTTATCTGGGACGTTTGCAGAGGGAGAAAAAAAGATATTTATTGAGAAAGAATTTGTTAATAAGGCAGTTAATAGATTTGATATTTTTGGGAGATTTAATATTAGGATAAAATGTTCAATAATCGCATTTGTTACATTTGAAACATTTTACAAGAAAAAATGGAAACTTTCGAGTTCCTAGAGTTCATAAATTATAAAATAACGGGAAACACCAAGATACGTAAGCTCTTCTAAAAATTGTGAAATTAACTGCAAGTAAAGTTCTTGAGGAGAAAAATAAATAAGAATATTACTAATTTGACAATCAAAATGATAATAAACGGTTTTTTTAAAAAGATAGTTTGAAAAGCAATTTGTTCACGTATTTTTTCATTTCTTACAATGAAATATTTCATTGAAAAATATTTCTTTTATCTATTTCATTTTCTCTAATATTTTTCTCAGTAATGAAATATCCTTTTTATATAGATTATACCTTTCTGCTACAATTTTAAAATCAATAGTTCTGGAAATAAATTTAGAAGCATTTGTATTGTGAAAATAATTCTGAAGTTTCCTTATAAAAACATATTCAATGTGTTTCGAATACATAATTGATAACAAAAAAATTGTTTGTGCTGAACAATGCCATGAGTAAAAATACGAATATTTATTTGTGTAATCAGTTCTATAAGAAATTGATAAAATTCAGACTTGTTTTGTTTAAAAATATATAATTATTAAAGAGAAAATGAGAAAAGAAAGGAGTTTTATATAATTTTTTTGAGTAATTAAATATTTTTACACTTGATTTTAATATTTTGAATTTGCACATGGTTAGACATTTTCTTAATCAAATATACAAATTTACGTGCGAGGAAGGTTCAAAAGTAATTTATTTGGTTGATTCATTTGGTTGCGTTATATGTTATGATATATTTTTACAGTCATTTATAATAATTTAAAACATGATAATTGTTGTAACTTGATATTTACAAGATAATGTACTTGTCCAACTTACTTACGTTATGCAGATTTATCATTTAACATGAATTGCTCATGCCTCTTCCGAAACCAAGGGACATAATCCCTTTTTTTGATTGAATAGCTGATTGTAATAAACTTAACTATTGGTCCGATATAACTCCAAACGGGCAGCGATCAGCATTTGAAAATCTGTACATATGATGATTAGGTGTTCTTGGTTTCCCAGAAAATCGTAATCCACAAGTTCAAAGTTAATGAGAAACATAAATGTGTTTGTGTTGTTTGCTCTTTCTCACGAGTTCAGATGTCTTTAATGAGGAACTTTCCCGGATGTAAGGGGGATGACTAACGAATTTGCTAAGCTTGGTTGCTGCAGTACCTTAATTATAAGTGTGGAATGAGAATCATGTAATTCATTACAGTATCGTCAAATGATCATTTTTTGTCCACAAGTATAACAATCATCTCATCATATTTATTAGCTGCTATAAGCTTTCCTGGTGATAAAACCATTTTTTTTACTTCCATTGCAGCAGGTTCAACGGAAGCTATAACCCAAAGTATCGGATTGTCCCTTGGATTCCGGGGTATTACGAAACCAGATTTCAAAGAAGATGGCAACACGATATAAAAGGCCGACAACAACTCATCGCACGAAAGTTAAATGTTGATTTGAAAGCCATTAGTGGTCAACTCAAAGCTGATCCTTGAATCAGTGTTACATTTATTTTAACGCCATTTAACACATGGCTGAACCCAATATTAACATGTGTCTTTGTATCGCAAATTTTCTCTTCAAACATGTATACCTTGAATGTTGGATAATTTAAGATAGAAATTAATTTCTAATATATTGCAGCAGAATTTAATCAAATTTCCACTCTTTTTTCTGGTAATTTCTCGATTTTGGTAATCCTTCTGTTAATTTGAATAAATAAATAAATTTTCTTTTCAGTACAATTATTGTTCGAAATGTTGAACATCAGATTTATGTTGAAAAATGTATGAATTGAATATGAAGAAATGCTAATTCTTAACTATTTTAGCCTTAACAGATGAAACGTTTGTTGCAAAAAAGAAATATTAAAACGAGAAAGATGTTATGAACTGTTGGACAAATTTGCGGAATATTTTTACTCTTTTTTTTCTTAAGTTTGATGCTTTCCTCAAAATTTTACGCATTAAGAAAAGAATGTTTCCAGCAAAAGTATCAAAAATAAATTGCTTTTTTATAATAAAATTTATTACACCTCATTTAGAATAACCGAGAGAAATTGGACGTGAAACGAATGAAGATTGCTCTTTAGGCTTTTTAGCCTAAAGTAGTTCCAGGGAAGGGTTTATGTTATGAATTTCAAAGAATAGTAGGAATGTTTTTTAAAATAAAAGCAGTTCAAAGTTAGTTTAAAACAAATTATATATTTAAAAGTATTATATTTTTCTTTATGTATTAGCATTTCATATGTATACAATTTATACTTTTCTTAAGTCCTGACAGATAAATTAAAATGGATGAATAGAAGAAAGGAAGAAAGTATTACTTTCTAAAATGGAAACAGTCTTTGTTCTAAGAATAAAAATTTGGGTTTTCTATAGACATATTGGAATCTCTAGATTAAGCAAAATTTTCTATTAAGCTAAAATTAATTCCCAAATATTAAAAAAAATTAAATAAAAGTTAAAAAATACTTACTGGCTATGCTAATTTAATTTTAATATGCACTAATTGTTCTATTAATTTCACAAAAAATAGAATTATTCCAAACGAATATTAATTAACTTAAATAGAGCTTATTTCTGATCCTCATTCTCCACAAAAGCTATTACTATCAAGAAAAGGAAATATTTTCATCAAATTACTAATACATTTTTATTTGCAAAGGGGAACATCTTTAAGTAAAAAAAATGTTTCTATGATTATAACCAAAACAAAATAAGCAAATGAATCTAGCAGAAAAATTAATTATTAAAATAAATATTATAATAAGAAAATATGATTAATTATTAAAATATTTCCGTTTGCATATATAAATAAAATCAGACGATAAAATATTAAATCAACTATATCTTAAAATTTAAATTCAGCTTAAGAAAACTAAATGTAATAATTAGAATTGAAATGTATCGAAATGTCAATATTTTAAGTCTCACACCATATATCCTTTATTTTATGCCCACACATTTGGTTCATACCATTTCCTCAAACAAACACTATCTGATACATAGTTGAAAATGTTAACTAATTGCTATCAAAAATATATTACAAAAATATAGTATGGATGCATTTTTTTCCGATTCTGAGTAGTTATTCTATTCTCAAATGTTCTGGCACCCAAGCTTCAAAATAACTTACAGATATCATTTAAACATTCTCCTTGGATTATTCTGTATCTTAAGCAGCTTAAGCTGAGAATTTGCATGCACTTTGTCGTCGACCATAATGATACCCAGCACTCGTTAAAAGGAACTTAATGGCAAAGAAGTTTTTACTCATAAAATACCGTGAAATAGGTTTGAGAGAAATTTGCTTTCAACTCGTGATATCTCATTTCGTCTTCGATGAAGAGTTAATATCCATGCATTAGTATGTGTATCGTTAAAACATGTAGAAGGATTGAAATGAGTGTGCCTCTGCGGAGTGTTAAGAGTTTTATAATTGTTGATGTCCAAAGATGTTTTTGAAATAAGGAAATATTGATTTTTTTCTATCCGAGTTAGATGTGAAGAATTTAAGGTAATTAAGATAGCTTCGAGAAGAGAAAAAGTGCTTATTTTTTGCGAAATTTAAAAAAAAAACATAACTTTTTAAAGTTAAAAGCAATTTAAATCATATTTTAAAATTCAGATATATGTCTAATTAAGCTTCTTTGTATGTACAGAAAAAAGCATTTATTAACTTAAATAATTATATATGTACAATAAAAATTCAATAGCAGTGTATTTGCATTTGTAAGTCGTGTGCTTTATTAAGGTGAATCTCACATAACATCTACAGAACACTGATAACTTAACAAAATTCATATGATTTTATTAATTTAAAGAAAATATTCTATAAAATAAGCATAATAATATATATATTTTTTTAAAAAAAAAAATTAATTAATAAGGTTTTTGAAAATTTAAATTTTGTGGTGCAAATTTTCCATAATGGTTATAAATTATGTATCTCAAATGATAGAAAAAGCATGTTATTCAGGAAGAAGGGTAAATGTTTGTTTCTGTATATTTCTTGAGAAATTTGGTGATAGTTAATAAGAATTATAAGTTTAAGCTATATTTGATTAACTATCTACTTGTATTAAATTATTATTTAATTATATTTTGATATTTGAAAATGATCTAATTTTTACTAAAGCTCTTTTTAAAATAACCGATGTGCCAAAGTTCTTCAAATTTTGAATTTTGTTATTTTTCGGTTAAAAGAATTTCGAGCATTTTGCTGAACTATACATATGTCTTATTTATAAGAATTTGGCCAAATATGACCTTTCAGATATTTAATTTAAAATTGTAAGCTGTATTAAAATTGTAAATTTTACGTCATGCCATCTGTTTCAACGTTTATCGAAATGTGTGATTTTTTTACAGATTATGGTAAACTTTCCTAAGAATTTACGTTATACTTCGTGCTAATAATTTATACATTACAAAAAACGATATTCCTCTAGAGTGTGTTCCTCTTTTTTTCCTCATAAACTCTCAAAACTCTTAAGCATTGAACTGAATTTCTATTACAAAACTTATACTCTTAAATCCTTATTAATTATTTTTTTAAAAAAAAATTGTAATCGTAATTAGTCGATAGTATTTCAATTAATAAAAGACTGTTGAAATTTTGAAGTTATCAATGTTTTAGATGTTATGCTTGTTCGGCGCTAGATGAAACATAGGAGGGGGGGTGAGTTCTTCGACCCCATGGAGGGGGAGAGAGTAGTTGTTGACCTTAATCCGCCGTCGTTATTTCGAACTCTGAACCAGTGGCTTGTAGAAAAGTGGACCGGACGCTTTTTCCTGTGCCTGTACTAACTGTGCTGAAAAGACGTTTCATCAAATTCGTTAAGTTTAGTATTTTTTAACTTGTGGTGATGTTGCAGAAGAGAGTCGCTACATACTCCTCTTCCAGTATCATTGTGATGATACGAAGAGAAACATTGTTTTGTACAGAAAGTTGCTTTGATTTTTTAATTTTTTGTTGTTACTGCAATTGATAAGCAACCCAACCCTGTTGAATTGAGTTTTGCTTGAGACAGTTTCCATTTTTGAATCATCGGCTATTTCTTGTTGAGTGATGGGTCTCGTCGACACGTGCGCTAGACCCGCATATCACTATTTGTGATTTTGTGTAGGCAGATATGCAATCAGTAGTGATAAACTGTGCTGCCATCTGGTGTTCAATTCCTGAGTCACCACTCCGGTGCTGGAAGAAACATCGGGGGTGGTTTGAACCCGTGGAGGGAAAGAGAGAGCAGTTGTTGACCTTGATACAATAGCGTTGTTTCAACCCTGGACCAGTGGGTACGAAGAAAAGTTGAAAGGTCGCTTTATAATGTGCCTCTCTGAAAAAACGTCTCATCTGGCTAATTAAAGAAGACTTTTTTTTCCTTCTGGAGTTGTTGTAGAAGAGAAACGCTGTACTTGAATTAAGCACACTACTTAATACAGCTTAAGCTTGTAATACTTAATATTAACAATCGGCTCAAAATGTACAGTCTCAAATATTCACCCTTTATTCTATATAAAATAGTTTTTTCTTTGATTTATCGTATCTGATCATAATTTATTTCGTAATTAATTACTATCTAGGGTAAGAAAAGAATGTATGAGGTACGTTAAATTAATATAAAAAAAATCATAAAAAAGAAAACGTTTGCAAATTACAAAATAACTTTAAATGCAACGCTTAACATATAGATTCAAGAAAATATTTTTACTTCAAAAATATTTTGAAAATGAACGTAACACATGTTACATTTATTGAGCTTGAATTAACTTATGATTATTAATACACCATTTGAATAAGAATTAATAGGTATTTTAATACTCCTCTGAATAATGCATTAAGTGCCATATCCTCATCTTCTTCTCCTCATATTAAAATAAATTTTTAAATATTAATATATTCTTTTTTCTAATAGTTCTACCACTTAATATATAGTGTTTCTTTTATTCCAAGCCAATGCCTTTCACGGAAAAAAAATCATTTATTCTGTAGAAAAATGCAGAAAGGCTAGATATTGTTTTTGCCTTTTACCCAAGATAGAAGCACACAATGCACAGAAAGAATATAAATATCCACCAAAGAAATCTACAATGCACAATGACTTAGTAACTTTCATTCCTTGCTATTTCTTGTTCCCTCCAACCTAATTGAAGAATGGTCATTCAAAAGAATTCTTCGCCTGTACATACAGAAGAATCATTAGCGTATTTGTTTCTTCTTGCTTAGTTTTATTTGCAAACTCTTTCTCTATTCACCAAGGAAAGATGAAATATTTACTTCATAGATTTCACAGAATTTCAGATAATGATGGTTGAAGATGTTACTGCAATGTTAAATGGTTATTCATTTCTAGATACAATTCAGGATAAAGAAAAATTCTTTCTGTATACTGGATATCAATTGATAGGAAGTATTTAGCTAAGTAGCTGTAACAAAAATATATGAATGAATAAAATGTTTTACAAAAACAGTTAATCATAGCATAGAATTTATTACACACATTAGGAACTTGGGTCTACAAGCATAAATATGTACCTGAAATGAATAACAGTGATATACAAAACATTGGGTTTATCAATATTTTTTTCTGTTATCGAAAATAAATATTAAATTACCATGTATTGAAATTCAGTTGAAAATTATAAAAGAGCTGTTTTTAAAAAACAATGGTCAAAATCCCATATATATTTTGAAGTTCGAATGATCAATCTGATTTTATTTTCATAGTGTATAAAACAACATTTTTATTTGAAAATATGTATACATCACATCATACATTAAGTTTTAGTAAAGTTCAAATTTAATACAACACCTAAAAATTAAATAAAAGAAATTATTTTATGCACAACGTTGTAAATAATTAGGTTCTCCACCGAAATTTAAAAAAAAAAATGTTTTCACTATAATTAAATTATAAAATCCAATATCAATATCACAGGAAATGAAAAAATTTTAAAATGGACATCAATATTTTTAAAATGATAAAATTAAAAGCAGCTATAAATTATTAAGTCGAATATATTTTAAGAATATTAGCATTGGGAATAAAATTAATAATTTGGTAAAATGAACTATTTTTCATATATCATACTTCAATCCTATGAAAAATTGCAGGAGACACATATTACGATACGCTTTTAAAAATTAATTTCGTTAGTGGTGAAAGCAGGCATGAAACAGATATGCAAAATATCTAATGATAAAAAAAAAAAAAAAAAAAAAATATGACATATTTTTAAAAATTCAGTTTTTTACTAATAAAATTAGATCTCAAACAAATTGCAAAAATTCTTTTAGATAAAATTTTTAAGAGTGGTCGGGTGACCGCATAATCGATGATTTCATCATTACCAAATTTTCTTTTTAGGTCCTCTATCACAATTATTGCATCAATTTATGGATGGATAAATAGTTTCCCTTGTAATTTTACAGATGCGGAATTTCTTGCGATATCGATTCCTATATATATATATATATATATATATATATATATATATATATATATATATAAGGGCTTCCCTGTAGTGTTTCTCATGTGCAGGAAAAGAAACCTTTGCAGACCTGTCATGAGCCAAGGGTAGTTCAAGCAATTATCTCTGAACCTCTGCAAAGGATTTAAAGACCTGGCAAGAAACTTGGTGACTAAGGCGACAAATGAAAAGTTCCTGAAGGTTCTGTACTGAAGTCGATATCTGGACTCGTATGAATATTGCAAGGTTTTCCTGAATTTTCCCATGTAATGTGAAACCTGACCGAAAGAGTTACAAATACGCCGAGAGTCTGAAAGGTAGAACAATGAGTCAGATTTTGGAATCTCTGTTGAGAAAATCATTCGAGAAATCGACTCGAAGCTGAGGGCACTTGGTAGTGAAACGTGTAGAGTAAATTTGCGGAGTATCAGCGTGTATCTTTCTTTAATTGTCGAGCTCTACCCTGGGAGTATCAAGTAATCCTGTTGAAGTTGTTCGTACAGAGAACTGGTAAGCTGGTGATCTGAACATTGCAGGTATAACTGTGACTGTCTTCACAAATATGTTTTTGTTTCAGTATTGTATCAATAACCTGTACAAGTTCAGTGTGGTCTGTTTATACTATTACTGTCTAAGCTCTGCTACATTTGTGTCATCCTGAAAATTGCAAATAAAGCGACATTTATCATTATCCTCTATTTTGGACTCGTTTTCATTCCCACACACCCTAAGCGTTTGTAATAAAATAACGAAATCATTATCTGCATTAAATAATTGTTTATTATACATAAAATGTAAGGTATTGTAATAATATCTTACAAATTATAATACGAATAATATTTTTTTTTTCTCTGTAAATACAAAACATTTTAGTATACTCTACGTGTTTGTACTCCATAAGTAAAACATGTACAATGAGGATTCTATATTAGAAATATCAATATATTGAAAATATTTATGTGTTGAACTTTAATTGAAATGTCTGAAATTTTATAATGAAACAGTTATGTATAACAAATAAAGTTTTTATACATCGAATAATTTTCAAAAATCGAAAAATGCATATATGAGTGTGAGAGCTTAATTATAACTGATTACCCTACTAATAAGAACATATGGATAAATGCTTTGATTATGATGAACCTGAGAATGATGGCAACGAAGAGAGGATGATAGAAAAATCAACAATTTAACAACAATGGAAACAATCTAATGTGTCCAAAATGTCATTCCGTAAAGATATATATAACACATCGATCAATAACTCCCGAGTCTAAAATTGAAAACAACATTTTTTTTTGCAATTTTTTTTTTTTATTCAACAACATAACACCTTTTGTTAATCACCTTTTAGGGTGATACAATCGTTCCAACGCTTTTCCAAATCTTTTGTTTTTGTTTTTGTTTTTCCCAAAATAATTTTTCTTTCTTTTTTTTTTTTTTCGCAAGAAATATTTTTTGTTGCGAGTAAATAGCGATAAACAGCTTTCTGAATCATCGACTCGTTGCTGTTTTTGTTCCATCGAAAGCAATCGCGGCACCCACTTGGAAAAAACCTTTTTCACTTCACTTCAAAAAACCTTTTTCCTGGTCCGATCGACTTAAAATTTTGACACGTTTCAAGCAAAGGTTAGTACTCTAGAAAGACCTGGTTACTGGTTTACTACGAGTGCCATCTCTGGGTTAGTCTTTGGAGTTATTGATCGATGTGTTATATATATTTAAAAATTATTGAATAATGCACATTAGAAAGATATCCTTCGCCGCATAATTTTGCGTTTAATATTACTCATCAATTGCGATTTGTTTCTCTTGTATTCGAATTAGTAAAAGGAGTAAGTCCCTGGTCAACTTATAATGAACCTCGATTCCTTTAATAATATTAAAATCAATTTTAATTTTCTGAGAAAAAAATTAATATACTTCAAATAATTTTGAACTTTTTCACAAACTATATAGAACTATATTTTAGCAAATACTGAAATATTGTGTAAAAATTTTATATACAATTTAAAACTAATGCATATTTTATCATTTCTTCATCATTTACATATATAATGTTTCATGGAAGTTATTATTTCAAGCATTACATAATAATTTACAAATTATGTTTCAAAAATAACTTCAGTAAATAGACAAGTTCTTATCTGTATTTTTTCCTGACTTACTATAGATATTTTTAATGAAACTATACAATTATTGGAATCCAATTTTTTTTACATGTAAACTACGAAAGCACCTTTCAATTTATTATTTATACATCTAGATTTAATATCTTAGACATTATATTAACGTACATCAAAGTAACGCAAATGAAACTTGAAAAAGCATGAACATGATCTCATTAGGAATCGCATACAGAAAAATTTAAAATAAGCTTTAAATGCATTGTTTGATCACGTTTGATAGTCCCACTTGAACAATGACTGATTAATGCATATAATGTTCAGAAAATTAATATTGAAAATTAAAAAAAGATATATTTATATTATACTGATAGGATTATGGAAGAAAAACATTTTACTCACATTTATATTACAAGGAATGGATTGAAAAAAATAAGTAGTTTTATATGGCAATAAACTAACATTAATCACGTTGTAATTTGAAAGAATATGAAATAATTGGAATAAGCATATTTGCCCGGTTGTTATTTAAAGGTGTTGCTGCGACTCTCTGCAACAATAACACTAAAGGTAAAACACCTTAGTAACGAGCCCGTGAGGGACATCTAATTTAGCTTGGTTAATGAAGACACAGCAACAAAAACGACCGGTCAATTTTTCTTCGGACTGAATGGACAAAAGTTCGAAACACCGCAAGCGCTTCAAGGTCATCAATCAGATATCCCCCTCCAAGGGATTAAAACACTATTCAAAGCCAAAAAAGGTGACCCAAGACTAGAAAATTAGGTTGCAGCCAAACCTAGAACAACAGGTCCCATATGCCCTGAAGCAAAATACTTGCTTTGTGTGCCAAACTAAAACAACCGGACATAAATCACATCTAGTGATTTTCCCGGCTCCTGCATCCTTGTCAACGAGACCCACAACCCAGCTAAAGACGACGCCAAATAGGAACTGTTCAAAGCGAAACTCAGGGCAACAAGGAGGGAATGCATGTCAAGCTCATTAAAGATTGACAAAGCAACCTTCTCTATAAATATCAGTTAGAACGTTTCTCTTCGTATCATCACGATGATACTGAAAAGAGAGTATGCAGCGGTTCTTTTAACAACAACACCATAAATTATAACGCTTTAATAACTACCCCCGAAAGGGATGTCTCTTTTAGCCTAGTCCAGTGAATGGCAGAATGCAGCTCTTACTCCTTGTCTTCAATTCTTCCACAAAATATTTAGTCCAGGCAAGGAATATTATTCATCAATTTGACTTGTAAGATAAGAGTAAACATTTTCGAGACGGAAACCAGCAGAAAAGAGGGACATTTTTAGAAAGCAACTATATCACAAATAGCCGCTCGCAAACAGGTGTATCATTATCTCCATTGAATTGCTGAGTGCCGAAATGTATTTTAACTATTCGTAATTAAATTACTTTTCGACAGGCAGGAATTTGATGAACAATGCAACTTAAGAGAAAATGTTTCTATTTTTTTACATTATTCGGTCAGCCTGGTGACTGCGGCGAGGCGATGGCGCGTGAAGGAGGGGGAATAAATATTATATTTATATAAGTGTGATACCAAGGTTTATAAATGTACCGTTAGTTAAACTAAGACATTTGTAGCAAAAGCAAGCTAGAGAATATACTTCTAATCTTATTTATTTCCACAAAAAAATGTCTCTACTAAAACAAAACTTAGTCATAAAAAATGGCTCTTTGAAAAAACTTCGATTTTGTTTTGTTTATATTTGGCTCTTTTGGATGTCGAGTTTGCCTACAACCGGCCTATTTAAGGGGTCTCAGGACTCTTAACGCTTGTCCGTGTATCGAAAAAAGTACCATTTTTCAAAACAATATAATTTACCAAAGAAACAAAGCAGACAATTGGAACTTTTACCAAATAATATTGATTTTTATTTACATTTTTTTCTCATATTTTCATAAGAATGAAAGAGATTTTTAAAAAGTTGTAATGAAAAATAAATTAGACATTTTTTCAAAATTAAGGAAATCTATATTTTGCTGCGCGCAGGATTCTGAAGAATATTATTGATTAAAATTTACAAAAGTGATGTTACTTAATGAAAAAAAGTTCAATTTTAAAGTTATACACACTTTTAGAGAAACTTAGAGAAAAAAAAAAAATTTAATACAATTATTAAAAAAATTATGAAATTTTAAGAAAAAATCCAATTAAAATTCATATAAAAGATTTTCTGTTAATAATTTGTTTAAAAATTGATCTATAAGTCATAAAGAAACCTTTTTTGAACATGTATATAAAATTTCACTCTGATATCTTAAATAGTTTCTGAGAAATTCTGCGCGCTACTTAAAAATTTTTGTTTTGAGAAAAATGAAGTTAAAGTTGAAAAATAACAAAAAAAGAATTCACATAAAATAACATACACTAAAATGCCCCAGGATCATAAGTACTTCCCTCAGTAATCTTATGGTGTTCCATTTCTTTAGCTTTTTTTAAAGGACTTGCAAAATAGAGACTATTCCACTTTTTTGGGAACCCAATTGATACAGCTGGAAACGCCATCGGCATTTCAAGGTCACAATTCTCTCTCCCCCTCCCCGGGACCGGAAAACCTCACAACATCGAAATGTAGTAACAATTAAATTAATAGATTTAAATGAATGGAATAAAATTAATTATAGAAAACTACATTATTTTATCAAATACATAAAAGACAATTCCTGTGACATTTTTTGTATTAATACATGTTTATAAGTTTAAAAATGTTCAAGATAAAATGAATTTCGTTAGCAATGTTCTCGAAATAGATTTTTAAAGAGAGCCTAAGTATAACATTGATTTGTAATAAGACAGAACTGCAGGTTTTTGAAATTATTTTACTTTCATTATGCTAACACGTTAAATATGCTTTATTTAAAATAATAGTAATGCAAGTAAAAACATTTCTCGGCATATATTTGGAAATGAGAAACAAAATTAATTCAGAATGCTTTGTGTTCTCTTAATTATTCTAGATTTAATAAAGATTTATGTTCAACAATGGAACTTAAAAATGATTTTATCAATGTTTCAAACTTCAAACCGTATTCAAATATATGTCAAAAGTAAAGACAAATGTTCGGCATCAAAACCTTTCTTACTATTTCCTCAATGTTCCGAACGTAAAAAGTAATTCCGAAGTGATTTTCCGTTCCGACTCTTTGAAAGACGAATTTAAAAATGATCTTTGAATAACGTTTTAACATCTCTCAGGACAGTTAAAAGTCTCCAATGCGAAAGTTTGAAGAATTTACATATGTTCTTTGTTACCGACAGCACGACCGAGATCCTCGATTATTTATACACGAATGAAGCGCTGAGAAATATAAATTCACTGCGAAAGAAGACTTTGAGTGAGCGTCTCTTTTACTTCTCACTTTGTCTTCGTCGCGAAATTAGTATCGATAAACTAGAAAGAGAGCATCAATAAAATGATTTGAAAAACGAAATACAAGTGTCTCTAGAAAACTAAAAAATATTGTTGTATTGTTTCTAAAGTCGGTATTTATGTTTGTTTAATCTTAAGATAATTCAAATTATATTTCAGATGCTTATTTTACAAACAATTAATCTATCGAATAATAGAGGTGAAAATGATTATTTTTTTTTAATTTTCATCAATGAGTGATTTCACATCATTATTCCATTATATGGCACAACATTTGTTATAAAATACGCTTTTTTCAATATAATGTGTTATCGGTATAACAGAAATAAATATGTACTATTTCTGTTTTTTTTTTTTTTTAATTAAACCATGGATTAAGACCAAAAATTGTATAAGAAAATGATAAATGAATGAAAAATGTAACCATAAAAAAAATAACTACATTTCTTTATTGATGGTTATTAGTATTTCATTCGATGAAAGCATTTCTCTATTACAATACATTTTATAGAATTTCACAGTAATAACTTTTAGTTATTTTTTTAATAAAGATAACAATCCCAAAATCTTTGAAATGTAATGTTTGTAGATTACATTTTAATCATTTATTATGTTAAAATGATAAATATATATATTGTATCTCATGAATTCTCATTCTGTATTTATGTATATGAAGAAACTGATTCATTTGTAATCTATGCTTATTTAAAATGTATTGAACGTCTTAGAAATAAAATAAATGAATACACAAGTATTATAATAAAATAAATAATGTTATTACTCTTGTCAAATATTGAATTAACAGTAATTCTAAAAAATATTTTTTTTGCGTTTTATATTTTTTGAATTATTATAATTACGAATGTGTGTTAAATGCGAAACGTTTTAGTAAAGTGTTATGATTAAGTATATACAGTTAAATTCATTGCAAAAACTAGAAAAGTATATCCTCAAAATATTTTTTTTTACAACAGAAAAGGCAAGAAGATTCACATGTTTTAAAAATAATTTTAACGTGACAAGTTTTCTATAAATAAATACATCAGAACAAATCTGTAATTTTACTGTGTATTTCCTTGAAATTTTTACATCTGTTTCTTCATAGAATTAGTCCCATTAAATGTTTATCTTGAAATACTTCAAACAACGTGAGCTAAATGAGTAGATAATTGCTTTTGTGTTATTGTGTAGTATAATTTCTGTTATAAATTACAAGAATATTTTATTGTAAAATATTCTGAAGAGACCAAAACTGATTCAGAACACCAAAAAACAAACATTATTCTGAATTTCATATAAAGATTTGATATTCAAGTAAAAAAAATTCACAGATTTCTACATTCTTCTAACCACTGAGTAATAGTAAGTTACAGTAATACGAGCAATTTTCCCCATCCGGTTTTATTGTGCAAATTCCTAAACAGAAATTGTGCCATTGAAATGCGGAATCAATTTCTGTTTATATACTCCGTTTTCCGGTACTTTCCACTGTGTTTGAAAATCACAGGTTGAGTCAATGATGCTCAAGTAACAAATAATACTCATTCGAATATACAAATTGGGACTTTAAACTAAATTTTTCATTAGAAATTTCGTGAAATACCTATTAAATATATAACAGTTACTAATGATTCGGATACTTATGTAACATTTGCAGGTAGAGAATTGCAACAAATTTTATAATATGAGAATTAAATTAAAGAGAGCTACTGTTATCAAAAATAGTGTTCGTATTGTTAAGTATGTTAAATATAAACAAATGGTTGCTATTTATTGCTAAGATTTTAAAACTCATTTTAATTTTATTCATATAGAGCATATTGCTGATGATCTATAAGACATTTATAAGAAATGCAACATTAATAAGGTTATAGCATATAAAAATATTAATTAAAAGTTATATTAGATTTACTAGAAAACTGAGTAATTCTTAAAATCAAATGTATAAACAGATCATAGGTGTACCATAAAGTGGGCCAGTAGAGAATTGTTTTAGTTTATAACTATTTACATTTTTACGTACATAATATATTGAATAAAATATTTTAATACATTTAGACATATATTGATGGTCTTATAGTCTTCAAAAGTAGTAATAATAAATATGTTAATTATTTTTATTATTTTTATCCAAAGTATTAAAAATTATTGCTTGGTAACGAAAATATTAATGTATAGAAAATTTTAGATATTTTCTTTAAAAAAAGTCATCTACATAAAAATTTGCAGTAATGGGCAATTAAAAAGATAAATTTAATTTTATGTTTCAAAAAGTAACGTTATGGATCAATTTATTTAAAACTCAGTAATTGTAGAATCTATAATGTAAAGTTTACTTTAAAATATTAGATTCACAATTAATATACATGATATTCACAGAATCCCCGATAATTTCTGCAAACTATGTGCGCAAGCTCATTATAGCTTGAACTTTATTAAGATTAATTTAAAATACAATAATTATAAGATATTGTATAAATAAATGTTTTTCTTTCAAATTTTTAGTTTATTTTTTTCCTTCAAATATTTTTGTTTTAAAGTTAATTTTTCGTTGGTTCTGCTCTCCACTCCCACTTCTGAAATTCCATTTATTATTCTTGTATATTCTTTAGGATGTGCTTGTACAGGGTGTGACAATTAAATAACAGGACTGAGTATCCCCTAGCAGTTAGGCTTGATCTTGATGTTTCCTGTGCAAGTGGCACGCTATTCATTCCCTGTATCTTGTTCAGTTTATTTTTCATCCTCGTTTGTGTAGGAAATTGTAGTGTTATAGCGCCGTAATCATGATTTCATTAAAAATCGAATTTGAAATTTCTCGTGAATTTTTGAAAATAAACTCCAACTGAATATTTCAAATTATTAAAGGAGGTGTTTGGAGATAATTGCATGACACGTAGTCAAAGTGTTGAATGACACAAACAAGTTTCGGAAGGTTGTTGAAGATGATGAACGTTCTGGTCTACCTGTGACATCAAGAACTGATGAAAACTTTAAAAAAAATTAATGAAATCGTACTTAAACCCCGACGTTTGAATGTTAGGAGGAAGTAGGATACTATGCACATAGACAAAGAGACAATAAGAAAACTTTTGACCAAGAATTTGTATTTGAAGAATGTTTGTGCAAAATTAGTACCAAAAGATCATGCACTAAGACAACGCGACGGCACACAATGCTCTTTCTGTGAAACAGTTCTTGGTAGACAAACTTATTATTGTTCCGGAGCATCCACCGTATTCACCAAATATGTCACCATGCAACTTCTACCTGTTTCCAAAAGTGAAAAGGGAATTAAAGAGAATACATTTTCAGTCTGTAGAAGAGGTGAAAGCAAATTCGGCAGAATTACTGATGAAAGTTATACCTAAAGACCAGTAGCACTGCTTTGAATAGTAGAAACTAGTATTCAGAGATGTTTTGATTAGGAAGGGGAGTATGTTGAAGGTGAATAAAAGGTACTTGTATAATATTTTTTATAAAGCTAATTCTTAAGAATAGTCAATCGTAGTACTAGTCACTTAGACCAAATTTAAATATCAAGCCTCGTATTAGCTGTTATTTCCCATTTGATAAAAATTTTTATTTTAATTTTTTAATCTTCTAATTAATACTTTATATTTATTTATTTCTGTTTTTGAGATATACAATATTCACATATCTGTATTTTCACGGGTATTTTATTTAAAAAAATTTCTTAAAGTATATATTTGATATTTTAAACTATGTCTCTATACCTTATTGTATAACACTATAGTCTTTGAGGAAAGATTGGAAACTAAAACAAGTTTTAACTAATAAAACAGTATTAAACAAATTACAGAATTTTAAAATGTTATATTTAATTTCCTCTCTGTTTATCTGTGTATTTTTAATATCCGGTATGTGAAGCAATAGAATTATCTATAAATGGCAAATAAGATATTTCATTTAAAATTGAAAGAGAAAGTTAGGTTTAGCAGGAACCAACACTTAAAATATATTTGACAAATAAAATAAACAACAAAATTAATAAAAATAACAAAAGATGAACTAAAATACAAAACAAAATGTATACTGGCAATATAAAATTCAAAAATAAACAGAGAGTAATAACAATTTTTACATTTTTTTAAATAAAACAGTATTTCTACGCTTGCACTTGCCACCTTTTCATCGCAGAAAACTGTTTCCAAATTGATAAAAAAAAAACTTTCAAAATAATTTTTTTCATTCTTTTTAAAGTAACATTCCTTTTAGATGATGATTCAATCCAAAATCAACCGTAACTATTTCATAAATAACTGAAAACATCGTAATAATCCTTTTAGAAAGTACAAATTATTAAAAAAATCCAAATTAAATGGCTTTTCTGAAAAAGTTCTACTAAGACATCATACATAACGTGCATTAAATGTAAAATAAATCTTCATACAGAATAAGGTGAATTTGATAACAAAAAAAACTTCCTGGAACACTTTCTTAGAACTCACAGATTCTTTGCATCAAATTTCTAACTGAAGTATTACGCAAACTTTTCACTATACCTGTGACTAAATCACTCTCTTATCACTGATATGGGCAAGAGCGATAGAGGAAAATTCGTTAAAAAAAAAAAAAAAAAAAAAAAAAAAAAAAACAGAATTTGTATTCAGTCTTTGTCCTAAATTTTATGTACTTGCCTTTTTTTGAATTTTTCATTATGCCGGCGATAAAGATAGTAAATTATTTCTATTATTGAAATAAATAAGGGAAAGAATTTACAGAGGAAAAATAAGCATCAGTAATGAATTATGAAATAATAAGAGAAAAAAAAATAAACTAAGGGTAATTATATACACGTCTTATATATAACTACCTAATTATCTAAATTCGTAACTACATTGGTTGCATGAAAAAATGCACCTTCTTGCTGTAAAACTATTGATTACCAGCATTAAAAAAATTGTAATTATATTGCATTTCTGATTCAAAATTTAGAAACTTGTCTAACATTTAATTTGAATTTTGTTAAAAAGTGATGCTGGATTACTTAACCGTTATTTATGCTGGTTAAATTTTTGTGTTATTTATTGAGATTATTATATTTTGTGTTATTGAATTTTTTGTTACTTATTAATTTTTTATATTATTTTAAGTTATTTTAATTGAGGCAAGGAAATAAATAACACGGACATGTATGGTTATCTATACTTGACAGAACATAGCATTTTTACGTTTTTCAAGGTATAATGACATGAAATATTTGAGTAGCATTGTAACGTTTAACTTATGTACGTATCCTTTATAGTCTCAAATTCAAAAACCAAAATGTTCTAATAATTTAACTCCCGTTTCTTTTTTTAAAATCATTTTCAAGCGTTGGTTCTTTCTATATTTCATTACGTTTCAGACCGTTAAATGCAACGCATGAATCATTGAATACAACAAAATTCTTGTTACAATCAAACCTACCCTAGGATCACATTCAGGTAAGCCTAATTAAAGGATTGATTTTCAAGTGTACTTGATTTTGGAGTGTTTAATGGAATGGTGGATACTTAAGAATGTTGTTAAAATTTCCCATCACTCCACTGAAGCACGCTGTCAAGGGGATTTGATTCGCTCTATTACAAGATCCTGTGGTGCTAGTGATGTCTATTTAAATATATCTGCTTAACTTGTTCACAAGAAGGAGGGAAGTCTTAGTTAATTTAACCGTAGTTTGATTTCTGTAGACTGAAATAAATTATTTGATTTTAATTTTTAAATTGATGAATTATATTATGAATATTATTGTTAATTGTTTATGAGAGTCTTTTACAGTTTTCCTTAGTCATATAAAGGGATTTATCTAATTGCATTTAAGAAAAAATGACGAAATATGAATTCTATTTGCAAAGTAAAATGTCCGTGCTTAAGTTTATATTTTGAAAAAATATTTATATTGAAGTAACTGATGAGATTGTTGAAACTAACGATAGAGGGCGCTAGGCGCCAGATGTGAAAAAGAAGAAAAAATAGAGAATTTTTGTTAGCTACAATTCTAATTTTTACATTAGAGAGGCGGCATGGGAGGCACGTCATTAAAAAATGTGTCTCGCTAGAATACGCAAACCATCAGCATTTCAGGCCTGTAACCATTTAGGGACAGCACTCCTTGGTATATGATGTTCCCTGGGGATGGAGGAGTATCGAAAGAAAACGTCACACGTGCCCTGGGTTTTGCATAGCTAAGCCTAACTTTAGAAAAAAAAAATCACAAAAGTAAAAAAAAAAAAAAAAAAAATTATCCTAATGTTATAATTTTTGGTAAAATGTTATATTATTAATGAAACTGTTATATATTTTAAAATGTTCCTTTTTTTATAATCTTTTTCCTTCAGTTTACAGAAAAATGTGTATAAAAAGTATTTACTTTGAAAAATAGTTTTTAGAAGCACTTTTGAAATTATTGCAAAGTCTTATGGTTAAAACATCAATAAACTTTAAACTTAATAAAAAAAATATACAATAAATACTATTAACAAGAATTAGCAAAACTCAATATGAAGGCAGAGTGAGGTAATTTTTGAAGCTCGGAGGAACTCTAAGTTCTGTTTTGTCCTTCACTGACAAAATATCCGCATCAGCATCACTTGCAATATTCTTTTCGAACCATTTAGTAAATTAATCACATTCTTATCACTAATTGTATCGACGACCATATAAGTATGAACAACGCTTACTCGCAATTATAATCAGGAGTCAATTTGTTTCGAAATAAAGGGCCGCGGTAGCCTAGTGATCAAGGTCGTGGATTCGCGACCGGCGGTTTTCTTTCAGTCGCGGGTTCGATCCTTGGCCGCCAAAGATAGGGTTGATGCACGTTAAATCTGTTCGGGGCCCAAAGTCCTCCCGTTGGCTTGGTGTGGATGTTAGGAGAGGGGGTGCCAGCTCAGGTGTCGTCCTCGTCACTTGACCGTGGTTCAAAATTACGAGGTGCGTCGCCAATAGCCTTCGTGTTGTTTCTAGTGCGACGTTAATAAAAACTAAACTAAACTTGTTTCGAAATAAAAAGGAAAATAAACGAAATGCAGCAAAGCAAAGTCAAACAGTATAGGCAGTATGATTCTAAAAAGAAATTACTAAGAAATACATGACAAAAAACAATTAAAAACTTTCAGTAGAGTATTAGAAACATGAATGTACAACACATGGAAGTTTAAAGATCCGATTTCAGTTTGTTTATATTATGCTTTTCTGCCTCCCCCACAACAGCTGGTGAGCAGATACTGAATTTAGACAAACTGTGATCAAACTGAAGGTCAAGAACTCAAAATTACTATTCAGTTCAAAAGTAATTATTACAGGGCACCATCCCGAGACATTTAGAAAACGTTCGACCTAGGAATGTTAAAACACATTTTTTAGCTGTGAACGACGATCGTGAGTGATGCGTATACGGTACGTTCGCTCCGAAAGGATTAAGGAAAACAGAAAAGGATATCGGCCACAATAGGTTCTATCGAAGGGGAGATTATTCTCTGGTTTTTCTCTATACCTTATAAGGAATTTGCATTCTACTGTTCTTTATTTATGTAAATTTATCGTTATTTATGTATCTCAATCAAAAAATGGTCTAGTTTATTATCGACATTAAATTAACTTGATACTCCATGTTTAATATATTTAAGTTACAATATTAATAATTAATATTTTTAAGTTATAAGCTTTAGTTAAGAATTTTAAATAAGAGAATATTCATTAAAAAAATACAAAAAATAGTAATTTTTCTTTTCTTGTTTTAAATACTTTTAGTTTTTTCAATTAAAATGTATAATTAATTTATTTTTAATAGTAAAAGACCTTCATTTCTAGTATCGGATTTCGTATTATTTCCTAGCAATGATTTCAACAATTCCATGAAATCTATTTTATTACGTCTTTTGAAAAATATTTATATTATTTTTAGTAACTTGATAAATGATATCATACTTAATATAAAAAAAAAAACTTAGATGGAAATAAAGTAACACATGAACATCAATAAAGGCACAATTATATTTTTTAAAAGATTAAATGTTCAGAAAAATCTAAGTAGAATTAAAATTATATACATTATTTTAAAATTATTACTCATACATTAATCTACAATTCAAGATTAATAAAGAACGTTAATTTTAATTCTTGCTAATATATTCCATAGAATTTACAGTGTAGTGTCCACAAAATTTATTTCAAAAGTTTCTTAATAATTTTAGCATTTCTAATTAAACATAAAGTGGTTTTCAACCATTTCATTTAAATTAAGAATTTCCAGATTTGTGTAATACTTCATTCAGTATTACTTCTATTACAAAATAAACCTAAAAGTAGTTCACAGTCGAAAATCAAAACGATTATGTTTTAAATATTTAATTATGAAGAACAAATAGAGTTTAAACTAGATTTCACCTTATTTTCTCTTGATGAATTAAATTGGCAAATAAAACATTTAAATAACCTTCAGGGAAAAATAAAATACCTTACCCATAAGAATGAAATGTATTTACTTTAGCTTCAATCTATGTCTGTTTTTTTTTTTTTTTTTTTTTTTTTGGAAACCAGTCTTCCTAAAGAATACTTTAAATATATACTTGAACACAGAAAAGTTATTTATATACTACCGTATTTAGATCATTTATCACAACCGAAGTTATCCTTCACTCGACATAAGAAGTACTTTTTCCGGAATTATCTGTTGGATTGGGCGAGTGAATATGGTGGCTGCTACAGCTGTAACAAATGATCGTTGCTTTCTAGAAAGAAAGCAGGATAAAAGAAGATCTTTTCGCTGTTAGAATGACATGGGTTGAATGGAGGTCTCTTGTTAAAAGGAAGTTAAAGTAAGAATTTTAACGCAGACTCAGTTCGATGTTCTACCTCCTGAAAAGGGAAAATGTTGAAGTAAAAAAGGTATTAGAGTTTGGCATTTTTTAGTTCTTCTTTGGATATGCAAATAATTCGTACCTGGCTATTTTTTCCTTTCGTACATGCTCTTACGGATAAGGAAACCAACAGAAAAATATGTTAGCTGAAAATAAACAACTAGAGTAAATACTGAGCTTGAAAATGATTAATTGTTTTATATTTAAAATTCGATCAACTAAATTTATTTATTTATTTATTTTGAAAAAAGTAAAATTATCGTCCTTTCTTCTCTCAATGGAAAGTAAATAGCATTATCACAGACATCATAAATAAAAGTAATAGCAATAATGTTACAAAATAATTATTAAGTGTTATTTCAAACAAAACATATTTGAAAAACTGTAATATTCATACAAAGTTTAGCTGAAAAAATACTACAGAGATTTGATTCTCCTACACATGTATAATAAAAATTAATGTAAAATATATTTTCCTGTAGTTAGGATAACTACATCAAAATTCTAAATTTATCAAAAATAAGTAGTGTAACTATACCACACATTAAAGTATTTTGTCACAGTTAAATTAAAAATTAACAACTGTAAAAACATTTAACATTCTTATGCTAAAGCTGAATACACTAAAAAACATACCGTTTTGTGCATTATATTAGCAATTGAATAACATTGACAATTCTTAATTTTGCTTTCTTTATTTTAAGAGAAGGACTGTTTTTTACTATCAAGTTATAAGACGTCAGCTATTTTAAGACAATTATCAAAATTATGACTGAAAAATTTAAGCTCTCAAGAATATGGAAATGAGAAACAACGGAAGATATTTCATTAGACTCACGCACGCAAATAATCTTAAGTGTGAAAATATAAAGATTAATCTCAGTAAAGATATTTTGTAAACTGGAATTTGCATGATTGTAGTAAAGTTTGAAAATCTAATTTTTATCTATTGGATATAAATGTAAAAAAAGAATTTCTTAGCCATTTGACGAATAAATGTAATACGAAGCTGTGAAACGTTGGATTTGTTAAGTAAATGATATTTCTAATAGGATCGCTAGCATTTGAGACAACTACTTTAAATTTGTACTGAAAAAAGTTCCCTCTGTATTTGTCACTTGGGCGAGAAACAGGTCCCTGATTAGCTAGTCACAAACGTTTCTCTCCAGACGCAAAATTAATTTCAACAAGTAGCATAACATTAATTATTTCTTGTATTTTGTTCCATATATTCACTACTTTTTAATGTGTTTCACACACAACTTTTATTTCATATAATTTTTCAACTTTTAAGAGGTTATACATTATTAAGATTTTAATTTAACTTTAAATCCTCAGCCAAGTGACAGATTGCTACCAATCATTTGAAATCCATGCAACTAGAGATTAAAGGCTAGAAGACCTAATCATTCTGTCAACTATGCCATACGCTTTTTATATCACTAAGTTGCGAGGGTCGTTCAATAAAATATAAATTGCAAGAGAGGGTGCTTATGGGAACGAAATTTGTTAGTTTTTAGTTTCCATCATGACTTATTTTACAGGTGTCTAAGTCTCCGTTACTCATATTTCATATCAAATGTATTTTGCAACTCAAATTTTTTTCGTTATAACTCTTTTCGGCTATGACAGCATCTTTTTCTTTTTAGAACAGATTCACCGGATGCAGCTTACTAGAGTTTTAATTTTTACTTGTCTGATGCATAATAAGGAATCCAGATCTCATCGACGGTGACATCTCGATATAAAATGACATTAACTTTTCGAGGAGGCAGAAAATGGATGCGGAATCAAAATTAACGTATGAATCAGTGTTAAATTCGTTCCCTCTGTCTTCAAATACATGTATTTTTTAAACCACTCTCGTACTATCAATGCATCACATATTAAGTTTTTGGTATTTCATAAAACACCTAAGATTTTGGACGGTAAATCATAATATTACTACTATAACCATTTTAAAGACATAAGAATTTAAATAAAGTATGTTAGATAACTATTTCAAACAAAGACGATTGAATAACGAGGATAAAAATAAACTCCGACAGTACTACAATTGTGTTTAAAATATTTGGCTGAAAGATTAAAGGATGATGTAAGAGTAAACTAATAATGTAGACTAAATATTAAATGTTAAAAGTATTTCATTTTTTATTGATTTGAAGTAATGAAAGTAAATCTGTGTATATAAAAATTTAAAAGTAATTAAGTTTTTATGAATTTGATTTTACTATCCACAATTTATGTTTCCTTTCAGCGTTAAACATGAAATGTCATTTTTTGTTCAAGTGAACTGATTTTTATTTTTTCCCCTAATGTCCATATTGAGATACATTTTTATTTAAATTACTATATAATGCTTTTTTTTCATTATAATTTCATATGTCAATATAATTTTTTAATGAAATAATGCATGAAAAATTAATGATTTCAAATGATTTTCAAAATATGAATGACATTAGAAATCACTAAGTATACGACATTTTCAAATTACGTAAAAGACTGAAATATATTTTTTATATTCGCCCTAAATCAAAATTAAGCTTTCACTCGCAGAAAATATGCTATAGACTACAGTGGTTCTACCATGATACCAAACACTTATGAGCTTTCGGCAGCATCCCTTAAACCACTTGCCACCTTCTCGCCATGTCATGAGGCGGCACCATCTATTTGTACCTTCTCATCTTGCCTTGATCAGGCACTTTTGAATAATTCATTTCCACATGCCAAGTTATGTAATTTGGAAGTATTCTGTGACAGCACTTGTGATGTCATTTTTTATAGCAGTGACACAATCAGGTGAACACAGCAGAAAAAGGAAAGGGTTCTTGCCTTGCCGCTCCGAATCCTGTCCTCCTGCAGTTATCCAACAACTTGATGAATTCATCGTTGGTGAATAAAAGACATCTTGCATCGTAAGATTCCATCATTTTTGCAAGGTACTTAACAGAGTTCTCTGAACTCCTTTTCTGGGTACACGAATCTTGTTTGCATGCAATTGTAGTATGGTACTAGACAGTTGTACATCATTATGTTCTATTCTAGCATGATAAATTTATGATGTGATCTGCATCTTTTCAGTTATTCGATAGTTATTATTTTTTTTAAATATTTAACTAACTTCATTTTTATTTTATTTCAACAAAAGATATTCTCAAGAACATTACTATACTGATCGACAAATAAAAGATGCTTTTAAATAGTCAATTGACCTTGTACAATCGTCAACCTATGGAACTGAGTCAGTTGAAGTGTTATATATGTTTACGCATCTAATTACTCATTCAAGATCAATATTATCATCTACCTCGGAAAAGGTACTTAAAAATGACCTAATAATATTAACCAGTTTTATAAAAACCTGGTAGGAGTTCTCAGACTTTCTTGATCAAAATGTAAAATTCAATTAATAAAAATAAAAAAAATTGTCCAGCAGTAGCTCTTACATGAAGCACAACGGTTATAAATGTTTTGTTTGAAATCTCTCAGTTTGAAAAATGGTCAATTCTTTCTAGTGTTTTCTAGATCAGATTCCATAACGATAAATATTTAATTCATTTTTAAATAATTTCATTGCCTTCCTTATATCAATTAATAAATAAATGTCAGAAGTAATAAATATAAATTAATTCATTTTGAGATTTCCTTATAAAAGGATTAGAATTGGAAAAAAGAAAATGTTTCAGTGGTATATAAGACCAAAAAATGTTAGATATTAATTCTGATCAGCTGAAAAAGCTGAAGAAAAAAATAATTCCAAAATCGAGAAGCATCTTTTACTTAAACATCCTTATTAAAATTAGGTGCAATCATCATTTCTACAATAGATTTGAGGAGGCATGGCGACGTACAAAGAACAAGAAAAAGCGATCCCTCTGGAATTTCTCTGCAGAAATGACGATGAAAAAGAAAACTTATGGTTTATTTTCCATTTACAGCGCCATCTAGCGGTATACAACGCGGCATGTTCTCCACATATGCATTATACGATGAAAACTAGTTATATACATGTTTTCTATCACTTCTTAAATTCTTACCATGACTTGAAACACCCTGTACACGAATGGTACTTCATGTATTATTGATACGCCGGTTTTATATGATTACAATAAAAATGCATTCAATCAAGTTTTGAGAGCCATATTTTCACCAATGTAAATGAAAATAAAAATAATTAACCAATGAAAAAATAATTGCTTACAAAAGAAAGTAATATCAAAACAATAATATTATCTTGATTTGAAATGAATTCAAATTTCCGTAAAGAAAATATTTTTGATGTAAAGCCTGCTTACTGCTTGCAATTTTCAAATGGATGCGATTATCTTAAGAACATAAGGTATTATGTAACTTACATTTGTTTTTCTAATTTATCATTAATATATTTTGAAATTTTTACTGAAGTTTCTTTTTATTTTACAAGCAACTTATTTTTACAATTAAAAATTTTTATAGTTAAAATTCCCTTATAAAAAACCTTGGACACCCTGATTATAAAAGCAACTTTCTTTTTTTTATTACGAATAACTAGTTATTAGCCTTATATTAAAACAAAAAAAAATATTTTATTTGTGGGACTGCATCAGAAGCTCTATCACAAGATATTTAAGTGTCGGAACAAATATATTGAAATTTGAAACTAACATTTTCTTTACTGTATATTATTGTTGAAATAAGATTAAGTATTTAAGTAAGCAAGTTAAGCTTTTAAATTTACGTTGAATTTCTTCCCCACAAATATCATTTCTTAATTTATCACTGAAATTAACTTTTAAGCTTCAAATATGAACACTATATAAGATATCTAAATTTAGATTTAAAAATATCGTATTGATTCATTTAATTTTGAATAAATTTAATAAAGATCAGCAATAGCAGTTTATTTGAAAGTTGTATAAAACGGTTTCTTAAACTAGAAAAAGAAAATATTTTTCAATTATTTGAAAGAACAATTGAAAAAACAAGTAAATCTAGGGAGCAATATACTTTCATTACTACTAAAGTTATTTGCTGTTAGTTTAATTGAAAAGATTATATTTGTTTGGCTTTTATTTTACAGATGATCCACTTGAGACTTAATAGAATTTAGTTAAATGGGATATTTAATTTCGAAGATTCATTCTTTCATCAGATCAATAAAATATATTTCCTATTAAATGTTTGAATTAAATTGACCTTTTCACATTCTGAAGTTGAAATGATTCCAGTTAATTATGCACTTTCCTCCTTAGTAATGCATTATTAAAAATTATAAATTTATAATATTAAATTACAAATTTTCATGAATTAAATAAAAATTATCTGATATTTAAGCGAAATCTTATATTAAAAATGCAATAGTAGACAATTACTCGCTTTAAATTGGCTGACATATTGTGTGTTTAACCAGAATTCTTTTCTTTTCATTAGATATTTTTCAGATAATATTTCTTCGAATTATTTTGAAACACAAAATATTGCAGATAGGTCTTAATTATTTTCGTTATATATTAAAACAAATTGTTGGCATGAATCCATATAAAGGATTTTACTTTTGTTTCAAACACAGAAGTTCATCTATACGGAAAATAACGAAAGAAAGGATCATTTATAATCAGATTAATGATTTAAAAGTGTCATTAAAATTTAAACTTTTAAATTTTAATGCATGAATTTTTAAGATGATTAGATTATTAATTTACTATTACTCAAGTATTTAATATAGTATTATAAATGCAATATAATAGCATTTAAAATACTATATTAAATTTAACAACAATTGAAAATTAGGATGAAAAAGAAATCCAAACATTATTATTTTTTTCAGAAGACATCCCAGAAGTTTAAGAGTCACCTTAAATGTTAAAAAATAATCTTCGTAAAATAGTTGATGGCAACTAAATTCAACTAGTAGCTAAGTTTCCCTTGCTATAGATTGGACATTAGTATTTGAAACAAACTTTGAATTGCGTACATAGAATAAAACGAAACACTTAACATTTCTACTAAGTTAAAAACAAAGGTGACTTTTTCCTGTAAAATTTATTACATCTATACTTTGGCTTATAATAATTATAGATTTTAACAAATACATTTATAAACTTTTATTTATTTTTTTCATTTATTTTGAGTCTATTCATAAGAACAACAATTTTTATATGTAACCTGTAGTTTTTTTTCCTGTTTCTTTCCCCTTTCTTTCGTTATCAAGCTAAGCATGAAGCACTCATCACTTGCGATTTTCAATTCCTTATTGGATCTCATTTTTGGCACATTCCTTTGTTTACGTTTGCTGATATATTCTGAATTTTCACTTGCATATTTTCTCTTTTAGTCATTTGTATATATTTTTGGCCTTATATTTAAGTGCATTTCTATAACGTTAGAACAGAAGTGAGAAAATATGAAGTAAAGTAAAATACAGGATGTAACACCGTACTTTAGCACTGCCTTCTAATATTATTAAACGGTAGCCAGATGGCGCCACGTGTTCATTTTTGGTTAGAAGCGCAAGCACGATGAGAAAGGCAAGCGTAAGCACCAGGGCAGAAGAGACTTTGTTAGCAAAATGATGGATTGATGTTCGTGAATCTATGATTTATATATGTTTTGTATCTTGTCTTGTGTTGTGGAATGTGTCAAGTATTCAATATTTTTTTTTTTTCATGAAACCATACCGACTGATTGTTATTTTGTCCTGAAATAATAACAACATTGAAGGGTTACAAGTATAAATATATTGCTTATCCAAAATAAAGCAATATATTTATGCAATAGTACATACCATTCTTTTAGTGTATGTGGTGGTTTTTTACACCAATCAGCTGGTCCAGATTTCCAAAGGAAGATGGTGATCACACAGTTTCTTTTCTATCTGGAACTGTAAGATTTCTTGTTATCTTTTTCCAAATAATAAGTGATCAGTTTCATCTGTTTCACTTATACTTTATCATTTCCTCCCTCAGATTGATCACTGAATCTTGTGATAGCTTTTGGATTCTTACAGCTATAAGACCATATTTACTAACAGCCATGCTACACCATAAAGTAGTAAATTCCCCAAACAGACTATTATATAATTAAATTCGTAATCTAGTGTCCTCCTTTGAGCATTATTCGAAAAGAAAATCATCCCAAAGAACTAATGTTATTTTTATGTATTCCTATTAACATTAGTCATGCACGTCGATTAAACCCAGTCTAGTAATATATCGTTTTCTTTTTCAGTTCTAAAAATCTAAACAAATTCTACATTTTGGTAAATGCTATACACTGAAAAAGGTTCTTGTATTAAATAAATATGTATGTAATATACGTATAATATATATTATTATATTATATATATTATGATATTATATACATTATTATATTATATATATTATTATATTATATATATTATGATATTATATACATTATTATATTATATATATTATTATATTATATATATTATGATATTATATACATTTTTATATTACATATATTATTATATTATATATATTATGATATTATATACATTTTTATATTATATATATTATGATATTATATATATATATTATATTATATATATTATTATATTATATACATTATTATATATATTATTAAATTATAATTTAATTATTTTGTAAGTAATATTGTAATTTAGTTTACGAGAATTATCATAAACCAAATAAAATAAGAGGGTTGATTATATTTATTCAATGTCAGGAATTTAATAAGTAAATCATCATGGTTTCCATTACTTTTATTTTATTCAATCTTATCGAATTGAAGTAATACACTCATTATTTCTATTTTTAATTCAAATTCATATAATAAATACATATTATTAATTCAAATTTACCCGATGAACACTAATTTAATAGATAGTAATTTTGCAATCGAAAAACAAATATTTCCAAGTAAACATACTCAACTCTCATAGAAAAGTAGAAATTAAAACTATGTTACTCTAGTTTTCCTTATATGGCCCCGGTAGCCTAGTGGTCATGGTTTTGGATACGTGGCTGGAGCTTTGGCCACTGAAGACCTCACCATGTAGCCGCGGCATATGCTCGTTAAATATGTCGGGGCTCAAAGTTCTCTCGTCAGTTAGGTGTGGAAATTAAAAGATTAAGTTCCAGCTCTGGTGTCATCCTCGTCACTTGACCGAGGTTCAAAATTACGAGGTCCGTCGCCAATAGCCCTCGTGTTGCTCCTAGTACGACGTTAATGAAACCAAACCAAACCAAACTTGTTTTTCGCATTACAAAACAATAGGTGTTGAGGAAATGTTAAAGTTTCTTTTCAGGAATGTTAAACTTTAAGAATTATTTTTATTCACTTTAAATTAAAATCTGACTTTTTTTGTAAACTTGGCTTACCAAAAAAGTTAAATATTTATTTGCGCGTAGGAAAATGAATTATTTGCTAGGTTATTTATGTATTTTGTCAAAACTGTATCATTCATTTGATAGAAGTACTTTCTTCTTGAAGCATTTTTTAGCAACGACGAGTGGATATGGTGGCTGCTACAGCTGTGGGAAATGAAGATTGCTTTCTATAAATGGGATTGGATTAAAAAAAATCACTTCGCTATTGGAATGACACAGGTTAAATGTCAGTGTTTTGCTTAGAGAAAGTTAAGGTAAATATTTTAAGGGAAAACATGTCTCTTATGTGTTCTACCCTTTGAAAAAAAGAATCAGTTTAAGTAAAAAAAATCACGTTTGGTATTTTCAGAATTTTCTTTAGATGTGCATTAAATTTGCCACTGGTCATCTTTTTGAAATGGAATGAGTTCGTACTTACAATATATAGAACTAAGTAAAATGTTAGCTTAAAATGAAAAAAAAAAAATATTATTTCTTTCATTTATGAAGTCTGATAAAATAACTAAATTTATTGGAAAAATTAAGATAAATCATCATTTAATATTAAATTTGATTGAAAAAAAGATTTTTGAAAACTTCAGAATTTTTTTAATAGTAACAATAATAATAGCATATGCATTATATTAATAATTTAACATCATTTTTTAAACACTTATTTAAAAAGAAGATTGAGCGTACAAGTCTATATTAAGAAAACCTTTTGACAAAAATATTTCATTCGAAATTACATTCGCTTGTAAAGATATACCGATAATAATATCTGGCTCATCGCATCAAAAATAGATTCTTTAATAAACCCATCATAAAACTATTTTGCTTTCGATTGAATTCGATATACTAGATTGTGACGTATTAGCTTGATAATTTAATTTTACAGTAATCTTATAATCTAATTCAATAGTCAATAATTTCTGAAATCTAACTGAATGTACTTAAGAGGAGCACAAAACCATTTAATAAATATAAAAGTATATAAAATGTCACTTTCTCACCAATCCTTTTTAATATATTGCTATAATAATTTATAGCCATTTCTTATCTAAGTACTTTAAGCAGGAATCCCTTTTATACAAAATATAAATTACCATGTTTTACTCCAATCTGCAAATATCTATCAGCTTATATTATCCACTATTTCCCTTCTACTTCCTTTCAATTCTATTTCACTTATAAATCACTATCTTTAATTCAGTTCAATGCACTTCTTTTCTTCCTTTTCATGTAAATCACCTACTAATACTTCATTTAGGTTGGGAAAATATTGTAATGTAATACAATTCATATTTTTAAAATGTTCCCGAAGTTAGTGAATAGAAAATCGAAAATAGTTCAAAATCAAGTTGTTGTTTCTCATCTTCGTGTCTAGCCAAGCTAGAACAAGCCCATGATGTCGTTCTCGCTCAAAAAGTCAATATCCAATAGTGGGTTCTCATAATGAATTATCCTGTTTTTGTGAGATTCAGGCACTCAAGAACATGTTCCGGAGACGCCTGGCAGCCAGACCATGAAGTGCAGTTCGGGAAAACTGTTATTATTATGGTAAGACTAGGTTCTATGGCGTCCACTGCGGAAACAGGTAGTAGTATTTTGCAATTTTCTGCTATTTCGAAGCGAAAGAGAACCACCGTAAAGTTTAGCCTCATACCAGCGGTGAGCAGAAGGAACAATTGACCACTTATTACTATTATAAGTGGATTGCAGCTCTGCATAAGTCAAAGGAGACTGATGATTTGGATTTTGAACAGCGCCTTGTTTAGCCAAATTGTCAGCAATCTCTTTGCCAGCGAGATACATTTGCAATGGAGCATGCAAAGGACTCCATTGCAAGTGTATCTCGTGTGACAGTGAAATATGTTTCGGCTTTTCCAAAATAGTCACTCAAATATTATCTCCCACTCTGTTCTAATTAGAATGTTGAAGGATCGTACTACGACTTTCCGTCAAAGCCATAAGATTAACATGTGAAAATTAATTAAAAATAATTGCGTTTATGTACGTATATGTACATCGAAGTTTCTTGGCAGATATATACAGAATCGGAACTCTATAAACACTTATTAATTCAAAGCACAGAAAAATTATAAGAAATATTCACTAAATAAAAAAAAAATTATGAATCCGACTTTATGCACTATAATTAATACTTTAAATTAATCGCTCTACTTTCTTCCTTTTTCAGAAGAACTAGACCAGGTTATCTTCAAGAGTTTGAAAGTAATTTTTTTCTTTCGAAAATTGTTCAAATATGACAGGAAAAAACATAACACAGATAATACCGATAATATGGAATCCGAAATGAAAGAATTCGGTTTTGTATGTCGCATTAAAGTTATTTACCTTTGTGGAAGGTACGACTTCGCGTAGGACGTTCCCTGGGGAGGGAGGAGAATCGAAAAGAACTGTTGCACAGACCGGGGGGGGGGGGGGGTTGGGGGGAAACCCCAATTTACCGAAAAAAAAAAAAAAAAAAGACAAAAAAAAAAGATTTTCGTCCTAATGCTACGTGTTTTGGTAAAATGTTAAATTATTAATTCAGTTGTTATATATATTTGAAAACTAACACTTTTAATAAACCTTTCCCTGTAATTTATAGAAAAATGTTTATAAAGAAATGCTTACATTAAGAAACCACTTTTAGTAACGTTGTGGAAATTATTGCGTAGTTTTACAGCCCAAAACATCAATTAAGTTTCAAATTAATAAAAAAATATACAATAAAGATTATTTACAACAAGTAACAAAACTTAATGTAAAGACCGTGTGTGATAATTCTCGAAGAGAGGAGGAATGATAAGTCCTATTTTGTCTGTCTCAGACAAAATGCCCGCATAAGAATCACAAGAAATATTCTTTTCAAACTTTTTAGGAAATCAATCAAACTCTTATCATTAATTGGATTGTCAAACATGTGAGTGCATCATTTTTTAATATCTCAAAGTGTAATGACTTACTTTTTGCAGATGATTTGTATGCATTTTCAATTCTACATCGGTTACATACAACTGTCGTAAATTTCAAAAGTATATAAAATTTTTCATGTAACAGCGAAGACTTAAACAAGTTTAATTTATCTTGATAACTTAAAATAATAGTTCGTACTTGAAGTAATGTAATATATTTTCCTCGGCGACGTGTTTGAATAGCATTGAACTTTGCAAATACATCCGCCAAATAAGAAATATTGCTTAATTTTTTTTGGAATTTGTCACTTAAGACTTGAATACTTTCAGTATGTAATTTTATAACTTTTAAAAAATTCAACATTTTTTTTGTAAACATGCACCTCTTACCAACAATCGTATTTCGGTGTGTAATAATAATTGGTTTGATAGTTCATTTTCCTCGCAAAGCTTATTAAATAGTCATGGTTTAAAACGTTGTGTTCTAATTTGGATCATCTTGTAACAAAACGGTACAAGGATCCTTTTTTCACAAGTCTGAGAATGAGAACCGATCGCGAAAGACGCATACATTAAGCGGTAAAAGAAGATAAATAATTTTCTTTAAGAAAATATGCAGGAATGAAAAATTGAATAAACTATGATCTATTATAAAACCTTAACTTACTATACTGTAAGATTCCAAACGAAAATATTACATACTGCGTTGCTGTTTATAAATTTGCATTTGAATAACATTGGTATTCATTCATTGACCTCTAGATCAGATAGACCCCCAATTATCTATATCGACCTCGGGGATCGATATAGACCACTTTGCCAACCCCTGCTATAAATGAAAATAAAAATACACTGATAAATAATTCATTTGAAGGTTTTTGTCCAAGAAGTTATTTATTTATTATAGTTGAGGCAACACATTGAAATTAGATGCATCAACACATAACATACATGCAATTACTCACTGCTATTCAATGGAAGAAAATGAACAAAATTTCAATATTTATTCTATCATAACCTCTTTGCATCATGTCATCTTTGAAGTAGTATTAGAATTGGAGGATAATATTAACACATGTTCGTGATTTTCAAGCCGTTGGACAGAATATTTTGAGGGGGAAATTAATCAAGGAATTATTTATGAATAATAAAACTTTATAATAGGTTTAATAAGTAAATGACGCAAAATATATTCCATGAATTTATGTATTTTGTTAGAATCTATGCCTTAAAAATAAGGTAAGGAATAAAACTGTAAATAATATATATATATTCCATGTTAAAAACATTTCACTTTCTTGAAATTTATTTCGCGTTATTTATATTCGATATAAACTTCTGTCATTTAAATTTAAATGTAGTTTTATTTTGAAAGATTTCTTACGTTTCTATTTACTGAGAGTTCATAATGAATTAAACATTTACTGTAATACTATTTAATTATTTATTAATGTTTGATATATAATAATTATTTTGTATTCAAAAGTTAAATGCATGAAAAAAAAACAGATAATTTTGAATTTTACCTAGCATTTTGAATAAAAAATACGTTATAAAATTAGATGGCGAAAGAAAAAACTAAGCATTTGACTTCCTTATCATCATAAGCTGGTCAAAAATATCCCTTGTTTTGGTCATATATCAAAATAAATTTTCAATGTGCTGCGCATAAGCAACTGACTCAAACTGTTTTATCGAAATACAGATAATTTAAGACTACATTTTCCTCGCAGCTCTTGGCAGAAGATCTTAAAATGGCATATAAACAATTTTTCTGATATTCTTTTAGGAGTGCTCAGACCCCGTTGTGGAAAGTTTAAATTAACATAAGACTGTTGTTCAAATATTTATCAGTGTTAGGTTTGGTGTGAAACATAACAAAAAAAAACATGTTTGACCCAAAAAATTGTAGTTTTTAGAAATAATTTCTTCTACTGTTTTCATTATTTCGTTGGAATTTAATATTGACGCTATCTGATATTATTTTAGTATTGATATATCTATTATTTCTTGTATTATTGCATTTGCATTAGAAGTAAATTCTATTTGGCATTACAATTATTCTTTATTAAATGTTTCATGCATCGAATATAGAGAAATTTTTATAGGAATTATTTCTGAAAATTGTAAGGCTTAAGAAGAAACACTGTTATAGGGATCGAATTTTGAACAGAAATACTTCTTTTAATTGTGGTTTTCATGCTGTAAAGATGAAAACAATTTTGAATAATATACTCAGCATGAAGGAGTAATCCTATTTGGACCAAAATGGGTGAATGATGGATCCTCATGTCATGAATTATCTTCATACTTGTTGAAAACCTTTATACCAGCAGGATCACATCAGGTCTTTTCATGAACTCATTATAATACATTTCTGAATTTATTAGACGGCTACCATGATTTTAAGTATTTTGATATATCAAGGAAGTTGGTAAGAAATCCCACAAGTACCAGGAAGCCTGAAGAATATATATTGAAATCAAACTTACCGAAACGTAATCAGTTTATATTACATTGGATGATCATATGCATGTAATCCAGAAGAAGGCCAATGAATAACTAATTTTCTCAGACTGATCGAATGAATTCTGAAATAAATCGTCCAGATATCTTGTCCTTGCAAATTTTTGGGCATATTTATCCTCTAAATTTCTTTTGTGTCAATCGAAAATATAATTGATGTGATGAGTGTTTTGGATTTCTTGACTCCACAGGTGTCATAACCTCGCGAAGGGGACATGGTTGAAAATTTGTACAAAAAAAAAATCATTGCCCTGAGCTCTCTAATATTCCAAATGACTTATTAGTTAGTCTTAAGTCTAATTAAATTTCATTTAAGGAAAAAAAAATAATTTAACTAGGGAAAAAACAAATTTCAAAAATTGGAAAAAAAAAAGATCTATGCAAAGTTTCGCAAAGATCAGATTTAGCCATCTAAGATGTGCTTTTTATAGTTATTATTAAATTACTGAAAAATTTTTAAGAATTATTGTAAGCAACTATATAACGAAAAATACCGATAATAAGCGTTTCAGGTATTAAAATTGAAAGAAACGATAAATCACTAAATTGAATATATTTAAGTAAAATGTAATTAAAAATAAAGCAAACAATAAATTATTAAATTGAATATTATATCAACTACAGGTAATTAAAATTAAAACAAACGTTAAATTATTAATTTGAATACTACATCAGCTATATATAATTATAATTAGAGCAAACGATTAATTATAAATTATATACATTTAAGCTGAATGTAATTAAAATTAAGGCAAACGGTAAGTTATTAAATTGAATATTATATCGGCTACATAGAAGTAAAATTAATACAACAAATAAATTTTTGAATAGTACATATTTAAGCTAAATGAAATTAAAATTGAAGCAAATAATAAAAAATTGAAAAATGATCTGGTGAGCCAAAAGTGATCCAACTAAAACAATATCTCCATTGGTTGTTGAAAATGAAGGAAAGTAAAAATTAATATAAGGTGAAAGAAAGTTTAGAAATTTAAAGAGGAATTAATATAAAAAGGAGATAAACTATTTGCCATGGATGCTTATCGATGTTTCGAGATTACACCAAATGATGAGCTAGTAAATGTGTGCAAAGGGTCTCATAATTCAGAATTTATATTATATATAAAAGTTTGAATCATTTAATAGTGGTTGATATCTTTTTTCACTCCCACAGACATTTGTAAATTGTGATGTGTTTAATAAATAAGTAGAATTAAAAAAAAATTAAGTCAATTCCTATCCAGGTCAACAAAGAAAAAATATTTTAGTTACTTTTTATTAAATAATTATAATTAATATAAATATGTATATACATATGACAGAATCACAATAAGAAGTGGCAAAAGAAATTTTTTTCAAAGATCTACACGCTTCGCCACTGACTGTATTTATTCCTAAATTTATTTAATGCTAAATATCTTATATAAGAGAATTCTTTTCTACCATATAAAACTAGAGTTAATTATTTGAAAATCAAATAAAAAATTGCAAGCATCGATCGGTAGGCATGAAGATTCTACACCGATGCTCTACCAACTTTGCCATTGTAAGACAATTGACATACTAGAAGCATTAGCTTGTTTCTTAATTCATCCAGTAAATTAAACGGTTGGAATGCAGTTTAGCCCAGCCAACCTTGGCGAAAGGAATTATATGGTATATTTTACCAAATGTGGCTACCCTGGTGCGCTTCACGGACTTAACGTTCAGCCAAAAAAAAAATGGCCCAGTTTGGCGATTTTTGAAATAGTGCCAAGTGGTTGGAAAAAACTGCATATTCACCAATTAAATTTGATTAATGAATTGATATTAGAAAAAAAATGTATTAACACCATGTGTCATCCACTACAAGTTTAAAAAAATGTATTTGAATTTGAGTGAATGAATAAAAAGTATTTTATTAACAATTGAAAATTTGAACAAGTTATATACAGGTAGAGTATGAACTAATAGTAGGGATTTAAAAAAAGAAAGAAAATTGCTATTACGTTTAGAATTCAGTACTTTTAAGTCATGAACTTCACTGATTTTGCATCCAGCTTACAAAGAAAGAGAAAGGCATCTTCTTGAGAAGAGTAATGAGTGACAATTAGCTATAATTAATATAATATAATAATTTTAATAATACTAGTTATAGTAATTGTATTGTTTCAACTAAAAAGCATGTATATATATATAAAGTGTAGAGAGATTAAAGAAAGTTATGAAATATTGGCCATTTATCAAAAGAAATAAAAGAAAAATAAATTGTGACAATTAATTCTAAAGTAGTAAGATAAATTTAAATGCAGTGGATATAATGTGAAATACTCCAAAAAATATAATTATCTCATTTTAAAGTGTTTCGTTCCTATTTTTTATATTTTTTGTCATATTAAAAGTGAAGTCAGCCCTTTGGTATAAAATTGTCAAACAGCAACTAAAAAAATTACTTATTTATTGGACTTATATCTCAATCAGCATTTCGCACATCAGCTACTATCTGAAATAAAATTATTATTTTATAAAATGTGTGGCGTGTTGAATTGTCTAATATATATATATATATATATATATTTGTTTTTTTTATTTTAAATTACGACTTGTGTGAGAAGAAACATAAATGCAGTTTTCGACGGATCCAGTACTTTTGTTTGAAGGTCATCATTGAAGATGAAATCTTAACCAGTATTTTACATTCCTCACTTTTAGTGAATACTTTTTAAGTTTAAAATTACTTAACCTTATTAGTGTGCAGATTGATTTATTTAGCAGATCAGAGAATCAGAATTCATTAAAATGGAGCATTACATATTGTTATTATTACATAAAGTTACATTCCTGAGAGTACATTTAGCATCACCGGAGGTAGGAAATATAATTCCAGCTTATGAGAAGCTCTAAAGATATTGCTAGAAACTCAATTTTTTAAAAATATTTTCTGAGTTTTGTATATTTCAATAGAATAAATAGTACTTTTAGTTATTGAAGGTGACCGCGGTAGCCTAGTGGCCATGTTCGTAAGCTTTCAGCTGACTGTTTTGGTTGAGTCGCAGATTCGGGCCTTGATGTCGCTAAAGATCCGCCGTAAAGTTTAGGCTAATGCATGTTAAATCTGTAAGAGCCCAAAGTCCTTCCATAGGTGTGGTGTGGATTTTGAGAGAGGGATACCAGTTCAAGAGTTGTCCTCTTCACGTGAAGAGGCTCAAAGTTACGAGGCCAATAACCCTCGAGTTTCTTCTAGTTTGACGTTAATAAAATCAAACCAAATTATTATTAAATAATTTTCATTATGCTTTACTTTTATAGGTCAGACAACCCATTTTTATATTTTCTAAATATGATGTATAACTATTTCAGAAGGCATAAATCTGTTTTTTTATCAATAGTTTTTCACATAAATTTTGAAATAAAAGCTAAATTTTTCTTCTTTCGATATTTGTTCGTTTAATTAATTAATAATAACTGTAAGTGTCAATTTTGCTATTTAGTTCTGTTGGATATACATGCTTGAAAAGAATGCCTATTTTTAGTGAGTTTCATGTACGTAATATATACTTATTTAAAATATCTACGCTTTATATAAAATATTACATTATTGTTTTGATGTATCTCAGAAAATAATTGTGTTAACAAAAACATTAAATAACATTCTTTAAATTAGATTTTAAGAACTCCAGCTTTTTTAAAATAAAAAATAGATTTATTTTGATATTATAGAAAATGTCAATATTCAGCAGAAGCAACAGTAAATGTAACTGTGATTTGTCATTTTATCCTATTTATTGTATTGATATTTATACATCATCATATAACTAAATTTATAAAATATATCACCAAGATTAGGGTAGGAAACGTAGAAAGAATCGTGGTAAACAGAAAAATTAAAAAGAAAACAATATCAGAATAGATATAGGAAAATAATACATGCAAAGAAATTTTATAATAAACCTTGCAAATGTTTATGACTTTGGAATCGCTATATAAACTTTTTTAAAGAAACAAACGTGATTAAAAAAAAGTTTTTTTAAGTTATTCAGTTGCCAAATGTTATAAGGCCTAAATGTTTAAAGATGCTGCCATTGGCTGAATAAATATTTATGTTTTTATCCATACATTTTGTACAATTCAAGTTTTGTTGCAGAGAAGAAACGACTTATATACATTTCCGATTAAATTAATAAGCAAAAATTTTAAAAATTTATGTATTAAAAGGTTTTAGATTTTTCAGTTTTTGTCTCAAATCACATAAGATTCATATAGCTACTTTACCAGTGAAATAATATTTGCTTCGTGTTCAATAATGTACAATAAACATGAAGAGAATTACTTGAAGAAAATGTTACTTGCATTACATAATAAATATTTGATGACTTCAAAAACCAAAAATCCAGATATGCTACAAAAGTTAACATAAAACAACACAGTGTATTGTGATCTCGAAAAAAGAAGCAAAAGTTATTGCAATCTTATAAAATGTTAATTTCAAAAGAAAAAATATATATTTTCCTATCTACATAACAGCAATTTTTTGAGTTATGTGCAAATGGTCTGTGTTGGGGTATTTCTTACATCCAATCTACAACAATAGTCTCCGAGATGGGAAAAAATTTATTTATGAGATTTTTTGTTAAGTTATGAGCGAATTGTTTGTGTTGGATTAGCTTGCCTACATATCCTTTCTATTGCAATAGCATCCAAGATAAAAAAAAAAAAAAAAGACGTAAAGTACTTATTTTTCCATAGAATAAAAATATTTATTAATTCATGAGATTTTTTGTTGAAGGATGTGTAATAATTACTTGTTTTCGAATTTATGTTTACCCATACAATATATCATCAAATATTCTTAGATTGTAACATTTCTGCTGTCATATTAGAAGTATTGGAAAACTTCGGCAGTATTTTAGTATTAAAATAATTATGCAGAATATCGTGAAATATTGATTTGCTTTGAAAATACATAAATTTGCATAAATATTTGTTGGTTTATTTCAAGTTTAGATTTAAATAAATAAAAGTTTAAATAATTAAAATATATCAGTACATTAATTTTGTAAGCTATAAATGTCTGATTTATCATCGTTTTCTCTGTGCATAAAATTAATATCTAGCTGTACTTTCTAAGTTTAGAAATATTGCAAATCACAACGAACCATCTAGAATACAAAAGAATAAAGAATACACACTTTGCACTGAATTAAATTTAAAAAAAAAAATTCTCCCCCCCTCCCCTCCTTTTTTTTTGTTCTTCGTAAATAAGAAATAAACTGCTTGCGTAAATACTGTTTTGGTGATTCCCGCAAGCCATTCTATTATAAAAAGGAAGCACTGAAGAAGACTTCTCTTCTCCGCTTTATAGCACGGAATATTTTGAAATAACATTTTGAAATTCTCTTGGGAATTATCGGTGTTCTCGTAATGAACATTTATAATTAGCATAATTTCTACAGTTGATGCAACGGCTTCGCTTTCCTGTTACAAGGTGACCGAAAATACATATTTTCGAATTAAGAGTACATTAAATGAGTTATTACTAAACGTCAGAGTTATCTCTGGTATCATCATTAATGCAAATGGTAATATCAATATTATCTTTCCTAAATTAAATATAAATAAATAATCTATAAAGTGTGATACATGATTTGTCCCAATCCTATTAACTTAAGTGGTAAAGTAACTATTTTTATTTTTAGAAAAATTCATTAACTTTATTTTAAAAGTCTATCTAAATTCAATTATAAGATACGAGTTGAATATCTAGATATTTAACATATTTTTAAAGAAAAGCTATTATTGTTATGTTATCGGTAATTTTAGACCTCCAGTTTCATTACTGAAATTTCCTATAAATTTTATGGTATCAAAACTAATCAAGACTGTTAGATTTACTAAATTCATTTCTTCATTTTCAATATTTAACTTAAATGAAACTCCTCATGTTTAAATAAATTTAGAATTCGAGATTAATCTTTCCTGATCTACAATTTACAAAGCGTTACCAAAAATTTTCTTGAAATTTCAAATTCAAATAAAGTACATTCAAATCTTAAATTTAATTTCATCCAGAAGTTGGTAATATGCAATGAAATATGGCAGCCCATACATTATTGTTGTCAGTCAGAATAAAATTCAAAATCAGCGCAATAATAGGAGTAAACTTAAATATACAATATTTTTAAGGGTAGTTGGTTTAGAAGACTTTCTGTAAGATTTCAGCGTTCACTACTGAAGTATTCGTGACCTCTTAAGATGAATAGTTTTAAATTTATATTCCATGCGTCTAAATTTCCCGCAATTTTAAACGAATGAAATTTATTGCTTATGAAATCTGAATATATTGAATACTTGAAATAGAGAATTATAACGGATTTAAGTTAAAATATATTGTATGTTGTTGAAAGTAATTTTTAATGAGTTTTCTATGATTTTCGGGTATAATCATTGTGTGTAATTATACTTTTGTGTATAATACGTCAAACATGTCAAACAGTGGAACAGAAGAATATATCTGTGGCCCAACTGAGATAAATACCCAGTGACGAGAGTTTGACTTGAAATACCATAGTTTAATTTTTAAAATTTCTAATTATAGATTTTGGTTTGGTTTGATTAACCTCGCTCTAGAAACATTACGGGGGATATTAGCAGAATGACAAAGGGGATTAAGCTCACACAAAGGGTTCAGTGCTACCCCGACCCCCAGGAAGACAGTCACCACCGCTCTTAACATTTATTGGCAAAAAGAATTTATTTTACAATTTGGTACAACAATAGGGTAACAAAACAGAACACTTTGAAGGAAAAAAAACGTGATTAAACATAGTACCGAAAATGAAAAGAAAATATAATCAAGCATTTTGTTTACAGAGACATCATAGTAATTACGACGTTCATTTCTGACGTCATAATTTCAATAATTCCAATTTTCCACTTTCATTTTTTTGAAGTGCATATCAATATTTATTCCATTGACATCACCATTTCCTGGTAAAAACGGATGCTTATATGATGATGCTATGATAAATTGACACACATTGGCAGACATAATGCAGACGACAGCTTTGGTTCAAGTAGTATACACAAACACACAAAAAGGGCAATTGATAATTTCAGAAATGAAACACTAGACAAAAATATATACATGCTTACTAGGTATACAATAAAATGTACACTATATGGGAATTGAAAATTAGGAAATGTAACTTAGAATTGAAACAATTATGATAATTGTTGGGTAATTTTACGAGCAGTAAGAATACAGAATTGAATGCAAATAAGGATTTTCCCACACATATTTCAGCCAAGTAGGTTTCGCTTCAACAACAGGACATTTTAAATAAAATATTTTCATAAAAGGGCTGGAGGAAACGTAGTGGTCAGCATCTCCAACAGAGGCCACAGGAACATAAATTTCTATTCTTCAAATAGAAACGATTTAAGTAACAAACGAAGGGACCTTGGCCAGTTAGGAAGAGAATAAAAAATCCTTAATTGGAATACAAATTATTATTTGGTCTTGGAATATTGAACTTAAGCCGAATAGCGGTATAGCAAATTAACCAACCAGAAAGGGGTGCAAGGATATTCATTTCCTAACCCTTCAGGGGCTATTGGCATTCGACCTCAGTATTGTAAATCCCGTTCAAGTGACGAGGATGATATCGTAGCTGGCATCCTTTCTCCTAATTTACTCGTCATTCCACTGGAGGACATTGCGCTTCAAACACTTTAATGTGGAAATCACGTGAACATATAGTGGCGCAATATTGCGATCGCCAATAATGGTGGAACATACATCAACGTTTAAGCTAGGATTTCCAAAGAAATGCTTTACTAGGAACATGAATAACATCATCCACTTCATTATTGCAGCCACATGATTAGGAATTTCCTCTCCACCATAACCTTACCCAGTATTCACAATTCCTGTTATACTTAAAATCAGTGTCTTCTATGTAATGAATTATTTTATTTGTTTCCAAATAGCCTTGGTGAGTCGATAATTGAAGAAGATGGCGAATCACATGAAAAAGAGGTTGAAGCAGCGAGGCATCACTGCACCATGCGACTTACACTTTAAGATGCATTCACTGTCGTTCTGAGGATGAGACGAAAACTGCTATTGTTGCCGGATTTTTTCTCCAACGGGTTTGAGTAATTCTTACACAAGTGCACAAAAATGGATAGGATCTATCAAAGAGTAAATAATAAGTTACATATAGGTTACATGTGGCTTTTAGGTATAACAAGTTTCTAAAAATCGGGTTGCAAATCAAAATGTCACTGCCACAGAGACTATACATCTCAGCCATTTTCTATATGCTAACGGTAAAGTTTACCTTATCAATAAAATCGTAAGATTTAACTCGAAAGCAAATCCAGCAAATTTTTACTAAAATAACGAAAATAACTATGCCTTGATACGAGCACATCTCCCCTTGCATAGGCAGATTAACAATCACACATGCAGACATTGTCATTCAGTGAAGTAACGAATCATTTGTAAGAGAACTAGAACTAAAATTTCATATTTTATTTTTTATAAGTGAGGAAATTTTTTAATTTCAAATTTAATTCGTGCAATACTTCATATATTTTTCACAAAACTGATAAAATGATTAAAAATGTTTATAGAAATTTTTAAATGATTAATTAAGTTTAAAGTTATTACACTTGAATTGAAAAATACCTTTTGAGCAGAATCGTTTGGGAAAAGAATATTTCATGTAATTCTCTCTTGAAGAAAATGCTTTGAAGAATATGAAATAGAAAAAAATCATTCAAATAAGGGCTAGTGAATACATTCAATTTTGAATCGTCTTAACGAATGTTTGTTTGTTCATCAACAAACGGTAAGAATACGTATACCGTCCACCCATACTTGTTCCTGAAAACAATATAACGAAACGGATGTGATTATCTTTTATCAAAGCTGTCGAACAACTGTCTGTTGCCAATTCTACATACCCACAGCTATTGTGTGCGACAGAATGTCCAATTTTCCGTTCAGCTGATATATCTTATTTTTAAATGTGGTTAAAAAGGTGATCTTATTTTCACATTTTTATTCAGAGGATGATAGAAAAAGTCATTTAACATGCATCACCCACCATTATCTGAAACGGCAGTCTTCCGGATGTCGAACAGCAATTACCTTACTCTCCTCCACATGTGAAGTTTGTCCGGTGAGAAAAGCGCATTTTGAGATGCGTCCTCCCCAAAAATCTCAAACGGCATTCTAGAAAATGTTGGACTGTAAATTAGCTATTATCTCTCCGACTGTGAAGTTTAACCAATAAACCAAATACATTTGGTGATGCGTCAGCCCCAATAATCTCAAACGGTGGTATTGAGGACGTCGGAGCGAGAATTAGCTTCCTATTATGAGACAGTGAAGTTTGAAAGGTAAAGCCAAGCATATTTAGAGAAGCAAATTCTTATATTCTCAAACAATAGTATTGAGGAAGTTGGACCTAGAATTAGTACCTTATTCTTCAACAATGAAGTAGATCAGTAAAACCAAGCACATTTTGATATGTGCTAGACCCATCATCCCGTAAAAACAGGTCTTTCGTTTTGTTTTTTACTTCGGAACTCCAAATATTTGTCATCTTTTAATGTTTTTAATCAGCGAGGTTTTAAAGAAATTTAGGCTTCTCAAAACTAAAATATTTTCAACATTTTGTATATAAAATCTATAACAAAAAAAATGACGCACACAAAAGGAGTTGTCTGATGGAGACAAAAATTGACAGAAAGGAAAAAAAAATTATGTAAAGAATAGAAAATAAATTAAATTTCAGAAAAAAAATGAATGATTTATTTCATAGTTACATAGTTTCAAAGTAACGAGCTCAATGAGATGCTGCCCCTCCTCCAGTCTAGATGCAAGCCTTACAACGGGACACATAGTGATAAAGCTCCCTAATGGTCTCCTGCGATATTTCTTGCCAAGATTGCTCCTATTGTAGGGCTAGGTCATGAACATTCCCTGGCAGATGCAGTCGCCTTCCCATATTATCCCAGACATGTTCGATTGGCGAGTGATGTGGAGGACGAAGAACGTGTTTAACAAGCTATAAGACAGTCCGTTGCATCAAGTGCCGTATGTGGTCTGGCATTATCTTACTGAAAAATAAGGCCAAAGTATTGAAAAAGAAAGGATACGACAGAAATTCTCAGAATATTGTCAACTCTGCGCTGTGCTGTAAATGTGCTTCTAATGACGACCAAACGGGTCCAGCTATCAAGGGATATGGCATCCCACACTATATCTCCTGGTTGAGGGCCTGTGTGGCGTGCAATTGTGAAAGCACGATCGGCACGCTGCACTGTCTTCGATTATCATCAAGACACATTTGGAAGCGGGATTCGACGCTAAACACTATACGCCCCCAGTCAGCATCATCTAAACTTGATCGAGCCAAGCACCATTGTAATCTGGCTCGACAGTGTGCAGGCGTGAGTGACAGGTGTCATAGCTTAGATTTAGCTCCATCACCCATCTGTGAATAGTCATGTTGGACACGTTTGTACGGGTCCCAGGTTTGATGGTTTATAACGGGCTGTGACAGCTGATCTGACAATCACTCTGACCTCCCGATCTGGTGTGGCTCTAGGTCGACCGATACCGTCATGACGCTGAAATCTGTCATTGTCCACCCATTTTGGCCAGAATCTTCTAATCACGCATCGCTTTGACCCATATAACGAGCGATTCTCCGATTTGCCTAATCTACCTTTTTCATATCCAATCACACGACCTCTTTCAAACTCTGATATTTGCTCTTAATGAGCTTGAATCCTGTGGCGAGGTTTTTTTTCTCCTTTCGTTGAAAGGTATCCTAAACATAATGCAGCAGAAAATTTGACCATCAGATTGAGAATCACTTTTTATGTACACACGTTGAGTGCGCAGTTCCGATACTCGGTAGCACCCACTATTCATTCATTTGGCATAAAATTTTAAACATTTGCATGTCCTGTCCAAATGTTTTGCCCAATTGAAATTTCAATACAATTGGGCAAATCCTTCTTTGTGCGTCGTGTTTTCTTGTAGATTGTATATATATGTATATATATATATATACTTTTGTATTTTAGACTTCGTTGATTAGCCACCAAGTTAGTTTCTTATTTATAATTTTTTCTAAATATAAAACCAAATATTTATTGTTTTGATATTACTGATAGAACTTTTCTTGAATTTTAAAAGAGAGTGTGTTGAATGTACATAAAAAATGATTTCAAACTTTGTTCTTTATTGGATGGTTTAGTTCTTAACACTTCTATGCTAAAATACGAAGTAAAACACGGAGATAAAATATGTTCTTACAATATTTTTCTAAAAATTGATTTCAAGATTAATGAAAGTAATTATGAGAACTTATACTTAAAATAGAATTTAATACCGTTAAATATTTTTTTTTTCTACGAAGCTCTAAAATTACTTGAAATTATCTTTTAAATTTATTCCAATTAATAGCACACTATAGCTAATTAAAAGCTAATTTGTGTCAAGTTAAAAATGAATAAATGCAAAGAAGTAAATTTCTATTGACATACAGACCATACAGCAATACATATATGCACTGACATATACACGATGATAGTTTAAAAAGTTCATGTTTTTTACGATAAATATTGTTGTTACAGCAAATTTGTAAGTTTTGTTCCATTTATTAAATGACGCCAAAAGAAATGAGGCAATGATTTATTATATAGAACTGATAACCTTATGAGTGATTGTTTATTAACGTCGTACTGAGAAAGAACATGAAGGATTTTTGGCGACAAGGTTTTTGTAATTTTGTACGGGTACAGGGACAAGGACGACAAATGAGCTGCCACTTCTCTTTCCAAACTTCCACACAACGCTAAAGTTAAGACTCGTGATTGCGGCAAATGTAATGTTCATTAGCTCCGCAACATGGCGGGTTTTTAGCGGCATCAGGGATTGAACCCATGGCTTGAAAAAAACCACAGGTCTCGAGTCCGATGATTAGATGATTAGTCTCGAGTCAAACAACAATGACCACTAGGCTACTGTGGTCTCCATTTATACAAAATACGGATAACAAACAACAATTGTTAGCAAATGAACTGTTACTGCTCGTGTTGAGTTGGTGTATTGTTTGCCCCGTTAGTGACATTGAACATTTTAGAAGCTTTAATTGAATAACACCATTAGTCTTCGATTGTTTTGAAAGTTGTGCTTAATATTTGAATATCCCACTTTAATTAAACAATAAAAATAAATTCATAAATATTAGGCTTATTAAACTGCTGTTTGTAGAAAATGCAACACCATGAAGGAATCATCAGAATCAAATGGAAATTCAGGCAAATCAATATAGGATATTAGCAAATTAATAAGTTTCAGAGCATCGCGCGTGCGCAGCGCCTAGCACCTCTGAATGATGCTGAAAGCGCTATAAATAAAGTGCCGTAGGGACGTTGAAAAAGTCTGATTATTGTTAGTGGCAAACGTTTGAGTGAGACCTGAGTATGCCTCCACGACGGAAGAATAGAAATTCAAGCACTACGGAGTTTGAAACGAGGAGGATAATCGGCGAAGGAGGATTTTCCTATCGCGCAATAGCAGCTCGTATGCAGGAACAGTTCCACAGGATGAGTTTGGAAGCAGTGGACCGGCGAGCACCCTCGAAAAAGGCACTGGACAGACAGGTGACCTCAGAGCGCGATGACAACTGCTCGCATGGCGGTGAATATCGCACAGCTTCCTCCAGGCAGCTGGCAGCAGTTGGTCTACTGCTACAGGCTGAAATTGTCGGCTTCGTCAATCTCGTCGTCGTCTGCTGCGCCGTGGATTGCGCAAGGTGCCTTTATACGGATTCCCCTCCGGTCATCGACGGCTGCGTCGCAGTGGCTCTTGATGCAGAGACAGGCGAGTGATTGGCACCAAGTTGTCTTTTCAGATGAATCACACTTCAATTTGTGGACCCATGATGGCCGTGTTCGTGTTGAGCGTTATGCCGGTCAACGCTGCCTTCCTGAGTGTATTATTGAACAACATAGTGGTCGAACACGCGGTTATGGTCAGGTGCGATTTCGTATCATGGACGATCAATTTGATACAGGTGAGGGGTAATCTCCAATAGCAACAGAGTACGTCCGTGAAGTACTACCGTTCGTTCCTTTCCTTCAAGGCATCCCTGGAGCCATCTTCAGCAGGATAATGCAGCCCACATGTTGCGCGGACTGTTCGAGACTTCTGCTTGAGCACAACGCATGCAACTCTGCCTGCTTATTCACCGGATATGCGCCTATTGAGCACGTGTGGATATGGTTATCGGCGTCGCTCGTGATCCGCGTCCGCAGTTTCAAAGAGAACTTTGGTTGCGCATGCAAGGATATGGAATTCTTTCCTCAAGCAGATATTCAACATCTGTTGACTCCATACCACGTCGTATAGCAGCACTTATTGAAGCGCATGGTGGCTGCACAAAATACTGATTTCGGACGCTTAATTTGTTTCTTTTTGTTTGAAAATTTCATCATTTATTTGTATCAAGTCGTTTCTGCATTAAATTTCATTTGATTCTGATGATTCTTTCATGGTGTTGCATTTTCTACAAACAGCAGTATAATTTGTGCATTTATTTTGCATCTATTAATTTAAAAGTGTAAAAAATAATATAATTATTTTTATTATATTTAATTATTTGGTTAACATTACTCCTCTATATAAGAACTGTGTGTAAATTATGTTTCAATTGAAATCATATTCTCTATTATTGAACAACATATTTTATAAATGGATACATAAGCTGTCTAATATCGATAAAAGAGAGAAAATCGGGGTAAAATATTGAGTTTTTAAAAGATTTTTTTGTTACACAATTGTAATTCACACTTTTAAGCAATTCAGTGAATTTTATAAATATTTCTTATAAATAATTATAAAAAATATATATCTAAATAAATGTACGTAATTATATGCTCTATAAAACAATTAATTGCTATATTTACCAAAAGCGAGTAGGGTTGGCTCCAACCAATTGGTTCAAAACCTTTGGACGAGATGAATTCTATTTCATATGCACCATATTCTAAAAGATATAGCAGCCGTTAAGCACTTGAAGGGGAAAAATTATTCAATTATCCCAAAATATAGTTGTTATTGTTCCTCGAATGATGAAAATTATTTCAAATAAATAAAAGTCTCAATCGGCTAGTACTAACATCTTCTATGATCCATCACTGAATATGCTTATTTATTATTATTTTTAATACACATTCACTTATATATTAGACTTGATTTTTTGCATTATACTTTATTTAATTTCTTCGCATTTCCATTTGATTCAGATGAAACTGCAAAATTAAATAAAATCTGAAAAGAAATCTTTTGATAGTTGTCAGAGAGTATCTGAGGGAATATATATATATATACATACATTTATATAAATATATATATGTATACATCACATATATATGTATACATATATTCGAAGAACTAATGGTATATATATATGTATATACCATTAGTCTTCGAATATGATAAGTCATATGTATATATATATATATATATATATATATACATACATTTATATAACACGCTCAATCAATAACTCTCGAGACTAACTTGAGATTGGCCCTCGTAACCAGTAACTAGATTAATAACAAATTTATAACCTTTGCTTTGAAACGTGTCAAATTTTTAAAGTCGATCAGTTGTTAGAGAAACAGCTGAGTTATCGAGGTTAGGTAAAGTCGTTTGTAGTTTGTTTAAAATACGGGGAAAAAAACCAAGTTTCGTGTTCTGATAAAACATTGTTTTTAATGGGTAAAAAACACCGTGCAAAGGCTCAATGGATGAAAAAAAGTTACCCGGACTCTGTCCACGCATCTAATGCAACGATTTGTTGATTGGGTTTGCTGAGATTTAAACGTGGTCATGCCGACACAAATGGAACACTCAGGTAGACTTGTGGAAGCCATTACTCCGGAAAATGTGTGAGTCAAGTGACGAAATTATAATGAAGATCGTAAAAGGTGAAGCTCCGTGAGATTATGAGATGACACGAATATATGGAAGTGTATTTACTGAAAAAAAAGGTTTTTTGGAAGTGAAGTGAAAAAAGGTTTTTTCAAGTGCGTTGCCGCGATTGCTTTCGATGGAACAAAACAGCCACGAGTCGATGATTCGAAACTGTTTATCGCCGCTATTTATAAACAAAAAAGATTTCTTGGCGAAAAAAAAAAAAATTGAAAAAAAAAAAAAAAAAAAATTGGAATTAATTTGGAACGATTGGCCAATCACCCTAAAGATTGATTAACGGAGTCTTATGTAGATGAATAAAAAAAAAATTTGGCAAAAATGTTGTTTTCAATGTGTTAGTCTCGGGGTTGTTGATTGATGTGTTATATATGCATACGTTTATGTATATATATGCACATGCAATTTATATATATGTATATATATGCAATTCCCATAATATATATGCATACGTTATATGTATATATGTACATTTTATATATATATATATACATACGTTTATATATATATATGTATGCCCTCTATATATATATACATACATTTAGCATATATATATACTTATGTATATATACCTTATATATATATATAATATATCAAATTTATGTTATATGTATACATGCATTTTATATGTATATATACATACAATTTATATATATATATACATACATTTATATATATACATACATTTATATATATATATATATATATATGGAGAGAGAAACTCTGTGGTCTTCAAGACAACACACAGATTGCACAATTTGGAGAATAACAGACGCACAATATATACATAATTCAATAGCACATATATAGGAAAAAAACGCAATAAATACAGTCAAAGTCATTACACCGCTCCTTTCAGTTCACCATCTTATTACTCATCATGGTGGACCGTCAGCTCATTATTATTTTGCACATCCAAGGTAGACTCCAATGATTTCCAGCAGATACACTTTACTTCCTCACAAATTCACCCTGCATGCTTCATTTCAAGTGCCAACAGCGTACCGTCGATCCCCTTGATCGATCTCCTCAACGGTCTCCAAATCCGTAATACTTCTGTTAAATTCAGGAGGAATCTCCAGCAAATTCCCATTTCTCCGATCGGTCTACAAATCAGACTCCACAGATAAACTGATTCAGTTCACAGACCAATTTCTCTGACTTTCTCTTCCACCTGTAGCTTTTTGCTTATTTATACTTTTTCGCTAGACGAGACTTCACACGGAAAAATTCAAGAAATATCAGTAACTTTCTTCACGTCCATTTTTTGCATAGATTCTTCCACCTTCAAGATCTTTCTATTGATGGGCAAAATTACCAATTTCTCGATATGTTGCCAAATGGTCGCCAAATTCATCGCCATGGTGAAGGGGTCATTACGTAAACTCTTATTTTGCGGACTGGAGACATCTTTGTAAATCTATCTTCTCCGTCAACAGAGAAGCCCTGCAGGGAAGCATCAACTCCATATTTGCGACAACACACACACACACATATATATATATATATATAATGTCTATTAGGGGATATTATGAAGGACCCAAGAGCATGTGGTATTTTAAACCTTTTTAGTATGTTGAAAAATATTTCTTATGTTGGTGATAAATAAAAATAAAACTGAATGACGTGAATCACATATCACGTACGAAATTTCCTCAAGCGGTTCTGTCCTGAAATGAAACACTTAAGAGATACTTTAGCTCTCACATTTTGGCAGACGAACTTAAAAGTGATCTATAAACAACATTTTTATCACCCACTTAAGTGTGCTCAGAACACCATCAGGAAATCTTAAATTTGCATAAGGCTCCCTCGTTTACATAACGATCAAAAATAGCTGCGATATGGAGCCAAACTTAAAAAAATATTTAACGCGTCAAACGTTTCCCCTCCTTATCGGCATACTTCATTGAAGTTAAATATCGATAGTATTTATCAATTTGTATTTTTTAAGTTGTGTTAATTAATTTGTTAAGCTAATATAATGGTGTTTTAAGTGGCAGTTGTAGAATATTTAAATAGACTCAGATGTTTCCAAAAAATTACAATGAAAAATTTTAAATATTTCAGACATTGAGGTGAAGAATAATTTCTTAGAGGTGTTTAATATGAATACCCTAATAGATGAGTTAAAAAATATCCGTGTTCTATTTTTACACATAAATGCTAATTAAAATTGGGATTCTATGTTGTATGGACTGAATCTAAGTGGCTAATAACTCAAGAATTTGCTTGTTGCTGTATTTAACGCTACAGTGAAAGTGGGCCGCAGGATATTCAGAATGGGCTTATTTTTTGGGACATAATCAAATAATTAGTTCGAAATCATATCAGAACTTCTTATCAGAGTAAAAATTAAAATATATACTTGAAATATTAAACAGTAACATTAAAGAATTGCTAATTAACTCATTTTATCAATAATTATTGTCTAAAAGTTGCCCTTAAAAAGAAGAATATTTATTTTATAAAGGGTGTTCATTTAAAAGTAAGAAGATGGAAAATATTTTTCAGGATATCTTTTAAATTGCTTAAAAATTCATGTTGATTTCTGCTACTGAGAGATAACATCAAAAAATATTTATTTATTCAAAATAATCATTATTTTTACAAAAACATTACAAAAGTAGTTCACTGAATATTTTCTTCATTAAAACTTCAGATGATTGAAGTGTTTATGAATTAAATACTCGTATTTAAAGTATTTATGTTTTAACTGTTCATACAAATACCATAGATGAAGGCAAATATAATTCTCAATCATACTAGATAATCAGAATTTGCATTAATAATTTTACTCCATTTATATTCAACCATATTTTATAATAATTTAAGCTTCAAGACTATAATAAATAATATTACTTTTAAAGCAGTTCCTCAGGCAATATTGGAATTTTACAAACTATTTAAAAACAAATATAAAACTTCGAACATATTTGCAACAACATTTAAATTTACATTGGAGATATATTGTTTTAGTTATATTCATAGATGGTTTAAATAATAGTTAAGCTATTAGATTTAACAGTTGAGGCCCATTACTATGGAACTTAAAATTACTAATCATTATCACATTAAATCATTAATTTAAACAAAATAATCATATTCTAATTCTTAGACGTAATATCTTACGACTATTAATAAATAAAGAGTCAAAAGTTAAGTCACATCTCTTGATGACAGCAAATAATAAAATTGAAATTCAGTAGTTTTAGAAATATCCACGAAAAAAGGTAAATGATATTAGATAAGTTAAAAGAATTTTAGTTAGAGTATAATTAAGTATCAAAGCGGATTTTGAATATGAATTATTTCAATGAAATATATACTTATTACTCGTTTTAATTGAAAATCATAATAGGAGGAATCTGGGAGGAAAGGATGAAGGATATAATAATGCTTATAAATGAATTGATTCAGACATTAACTGAGAGCTGCAACCAGTAACTGATATATATGCTTATACACACACACACACACACATATATATATATATATATATATATATATATATATATATATAAACATATATACACATACATATACATATATGAGAGTGTCTTGAATCCGATTTTCATCTTTGTTTTTTTAAATAAATCAAAAGTTTAAATTAAAATTAATACCAAAAGGTTTTAAGAAATTTATAGATAAAACAATACTTTTTTTTCTGTCATAAAAACCGAAATGTCTTAATATGAGTAGAAAATATATTACTTGGATATTCTCACTTTGTTTAGATGGTTTTTCAACTCTGAGTCCTGTAACTTATCGAGTTCCCATAACCAAAATTCTCTTGTTTCTTTTTTGAAGTTGTCAAGTGTAAAATATTTAATTTATAGTTATGAAATAAAATATCCAGTGAGATGTAATTGTAAAAAGAAAAACTTATTTTGTCTTTTCTAGAATGATATAATTGCTATTGTTGGAGCCATACAATTTTAAATGATAATTTGTAATTTTCTTTAAATAAATATGAAAAGTTTATCTAATCGTATTATTATGCAACGAAGTTTATTCAATTATCAAAAAAATGATGCTACCTTGAGAAAATATAATTAAAAAATTTAGAAAATATTGAAAAAAAAATGGTTTCTTCCCTTTTGTAAGCAATAATAAATTTTGTAAGTAATTTACTATGAGCAGATATAAAACCAAAGAAACAAACCACATTTTTTTCAGAATTACTTTTGAATCCTAATATTGTGCGTTATTGATTCAGAACCTTCAATTATAAAAATAGGAAATACGCACTTACAATAAAAATGTATTCATCTTTTATATTTATTCACAGTTTTTCTCTTTTATCAGGGAAATTCCTTCTATTGAGTTATCTACCAAAACTAAGCAAAACCGTTCGGCTAAACAGTAACTGATACAGATATAGTCTTGTATGACGAATGGTACTTTCAGCATTCATGAACATAAATTCAAAGAAAGTAATATGTAAAATGTAGCTCTGAAAAAAAAATGTTTTCATTTCCGTCAGTGTAAAAGGAAGATCAAAAAAAAAAAAAAAAAAAAGAAAAGAAAAAGAGGATTTCAATTCAAGTCCATCCAAATTATTTGAAATAACTAATTAAAAATATTATATTAGCAAGAATAAAACCATAAGCTATCTTTTATAATTACAATGAAAATTTTTTGTTGTGTTTGGCTTATTGTTTCCTCTTCATCATTTGCTAAAAGGAAAAATATCAAATAATATCATCTAAAAGCAAATTTTATGTGTGCCAGAGATTTCTTCTAATCATTATTGTAAAAAAATATGTTTGACAATAACATTTTTAATTAAACTTGTCAGAAAGCTGCTAAGGATATTCTTATGCTCTACCAAAATACGAATTAATTTTTTTTTAAAATTTAGGTATAAATATTCATGATTTGTATGAAAAATGTTTTTTTTTAATTTACATGAACTGAAGTAAGTGAAGACTCATATGTGACTTTCATTGTATTATTTAGAAGCAAATAATACCAATTTCTTGACAAAAAATAATAAGTTACTTTAAGTAAAATTATTTTAATTAAAAAAATATTGAAATGATTTTGGAGTATTGCTATTCAGTTTTTGAATACAAAATTATGTGTTCGGAATTTCAGCTGAAATTGTAAAAAGTAAATGTAATAAATCCATTTCTATCTTTTTCTTATGGATAGCATGTAGATAATTTTATTATCATTTTCTATTTTCTATTATTTGTAGAGAATGAAGTTATACTAGGCCCTGAAAATAACAAAAACATTAATATAAATTAAAATTTGTGAATTTTTAAGAGCATTTATTTCTTTTCTTAACATATACATCAAATCTCATAGCACTAATTGCATTATATATAGAGTTATACAAATTTTCTTTAATAGCTTGCACTTATACATTTCTTTGATCTTCAAAACTTTAAACTAATTTTTGTATGCTTTTTTTATTTTCCGTGATAGTTATGAATATAAATTGCTTCAGCTATTTTAATTTTGTACTGAACAAAAAATTCTACAATTTTCATTGTTATTTTGTGTTATATGATTTATAATTATATGACTAATAAAATAAATTTAGTTATATTTTTTGAAAAAAATCACAATATTTTATATGACCTTGTTTTTTATCGTTCGAGTAATATCTGATTAAAAAAGCACTTTTTAAATTATAATTAACACAATTATAATCAAATTCTTGCACATAATTATGAAAAACATTTCCAAGAAATTTAACAAAAAACACAAAAAAAAAAAAAAAAAAAAAAAAAAAATTATTAAAATTTAAAAATGCTGTAGACATTTTAAAATGTCGAAATGCTTTGAAAAAGAATTAGAATTTTAAATAATTGTTTGTTTGCAAATGAAGCGCATTTTTTCGGAATGCCAATCTTATACTTTTTTTTAAAAAAAAATTTGTTGAATGTAAAATTTTCTTTTAAATATCGAATAAAAAATTATTACGAGTCCACTAAAGTCGGGATGAGACCCATGGGGAAATCAATTTTATGTTCATCCGAGAGAGCAAATGAATAGTTTCTGAATTACTGCTGTATATATGAATTAATCAGTATAAGTTCCGATATGAACTAGAACAAATTCAAAAATATACATAAATTCATACTACTTTGAACTTCAAAATCCAAATATATACAGAAAAATATAATTTTTTTTCATATAAATAAAAACCCAATACGTGGAATGGTGGACAAAATTAGCTATTTTCACTAATGTGGTCTTTTCAATATGGTACAGCTGAGAAAAAACACATAAGTAAAAGTGGAAAAATCACATCAACGCTTATCTAAGTAATGATTCGTTAATTTTAAAACCTTATCATAATTGGTTCTGATTTTTAAGCATTACGTTACTGTATTATAATGAATTTTATCTATTTTTAGATCGAGTAAGGCTTCTAATATAATACAAAATGTCTTTAGATGAATAGCAATGAAATGATTTCAATATTTTCTGATCAGAGTACACTAAGCAAAAGGGAAATAACAAGATAGTAAACTTGGATCAAATATAATTCACGTATAAAATTTAGGTGTGCCTTTCACAGTTATTTTTTCTTTCATTTTTAAATATATGCATATATATTTTAAGTGTTTTCCATATTTAAAACATTATATTTAAATGTGCTTTTATAAAAACCCCAATTTTCAAAATCGTTTGTTGAAAATGTGGCACCAGTAGAAGTTCAACTTCGTGTAGTCTAATATTCGGGATTTGTTCCAACTTCTAATTTATAGACAAGACTGGAAACTTCTCTAAATTCTTTGGAATTATCCACCTTTAAGAGAAATCACCTGCAAGACTTCATAATCGTTTCATATCATGAAATAAAATTCTAGAAGAGAAAATTAAATAACAGCAATAAAAAGGAAGATTTTGTATAAGACTTGCATGAGACTTATCTTAAAATGTATTACAACATTTCTTTATCTCTATATAGAAAATATAAATATTTTTTTTTGAAAAAAATATGGTAGATGAAGATATTGCTGCCCCACTCTCCCTAAAAGTATACCCATAAATTTTACGGATAAGAAGGCATATACAATCCAAAAATAATGTAAAAATTAACTGAAAATAAATTCTTAACAGTTTGGAGATCGAGATATTTATTTTATGCTCTGCAATGAATAAAATAATTTGGATTAAACGTTACATAAGGCGAAAAATATTGTTATGTTACGGTTTTTAAGTGAGTTTTGAACTTGATACATGTTTTTTAATAATTCGAAAATATTACCAATATTAAAGATGACATATACTAATGAATTATTACTTTGGTAATGGATCATGAGGAAATTAAACAGTCTATGAATGTAACATACGTAAATAAATATTCTAGGAATTTAAGGAAAAAAAAAAAGAAACATTCGGAAAAATAAACTAAGCATGTTCCAATTTTTTTTTCAAAACAATAATACTATGTATGTATTGATTTTACAAATATTTATAAAAATTAAAATTTCAAAATGTTACAGATAAATATCACATTTTTCTTTCTCGAATACTGATTTGATTTTTATAGAATGATAATGAAAATTTTCAAAAATTACCTTATAAGATCAATCTAAAGAGTACTACATTTCATTCTATTTTCTACTGGAAAATTCCAAACATTCTTATTCCTACCTTATAGGGTAGGTCACTCTTTAGTTGATAATACTCCGAAAATCATGACAGCACATTCATCATGGGTTATTACGGCAGATAATTTACTTCATAGGTATCGGCTTATCAAAATAAAATGCCGTGCGTTATGTACTTAGCTGAAGTTTGTTTGCGGTAATTTCATCTAAAGTTTCATTGGAAAAGATAAGTGATATTGATTGATGATTAAAGAGTATTTAAGACGATTATTAATCAAATTACCGTTAACGCGTTTAAGTACACAGTCACTAGAAAATTTCTCATCAATTATTATCGTTAGAATTGTGAGGTATTCAAGATGATGAAACGAAAACTTCCAGGGAAGATAAAATAAATGGGTTTAGAAGCTGATTTTGTTTTTGTGGGTGTCATTTAGCTTGAGAATTGATTGTAAAACCAAACTTTTAGGTCTTACGATTTGTTTGCTCTCATATTTTCATGGTACATATATTAATGAACTAGAATGAACAGAATATCTATATTTTAAAATTATTATGAAAGGTACTTTCTTACGATATATATGGCCAAATTCTGAATTTTTTTTCCTATAATATTTAACAATTTTGAACAGAGATTGATGGATTTCATATATACGTAAACCTTCAATTCAATGAATGATAGAAACTCAACTTATATGTACTTCATAATAGTAATAACATACATTTAACTGGTCATAGAATTTTTATAACATTTTTAGGCTTATTACACTATACACCATACTATTTTGATCAATAAGAGGACAAAATTGATATCTGAGCTTGCTCTCTGCCGCTTTATTTGCTCAATATACGAATATAGTATTTGAGGACATGGCATGTTGGTGATATGAGAATCTTTAATGTACAACACTGACGTATTTTTAAATACAAAGGTTAAACATGTTATCCAAAGATTTCAATCCATTATGCTACGAATTAAACTCACCAAAGTATAATTTTAATTGCTTAAAAGTGTTTTTCTTCTAAATCAATTACAAATCGTCTCTATAATTTCACACAAACGCAAAAATTCTTGAATGATTTAATTTTGTACGGTAAGTCAATAAGAGAAAAACTAATAAAATTAAATTATGAGACAGAAAATAAAATGTATCCATTATTCTTCGTATGAATCTTGTAGTATGAATCTCGAGCATTAATGAAACGAATCAAACGTTGTTGCTACTGTTCGTAACACTGTGCTAACGTATTTTGGGAGATGGGTCCAAGCTTTGTGACCAAGATTTCTTGAGAATTTTTGAATGTGCCCCATAGGTGTACTCTTAACTTCATCCTAAGTTAATGGAACAAAAAGAAGTATTATTGGGTTATATGGATTGTAGAGTGGATGAGAAAGCACAAAGACCCATTTTTGAAATCATTTTTCAGTAAGATTAAAATATTTTATGAACTCTTAATTTCTTTGTGTTTTGTATACATACAGAATTAAAGGGAATTTTTTCTCTTATTTTAGCTTGCACACCTATGAATGTCCCAGACATGATACAGCACCATTATATCATATGAATCTTATACATTTTAAAATCACATCTAATGAATCTAAAGTTTTCAAAATTGTGTTTTCTAGATCTTTTTTGAATGTTGAAAGTACTTGCCCAAACTGTAAAATTTTTTGCAACTATTAATGATTTAATATCCTCACTTAGTACAAATCTTACACGTATGAGACTTGTGTTTTATCAAAAAGAAATATTTGGATTTCATACACTTTAATTGAAAAACATTAATTTAAACTTACTTTTGTTCATCATTTTTTTTTTAAATTATTTTTTTGCAAGCATATGTAATTTCATTTTTCATTGTAAGCGATATATTCGATACATAATTAGCAAACGATTTTAAATGCTCTTTCTGCATTTCATCTCCAGCAGCATTCTGAATTTAAGCAGTTGATGGAAAATTCCCGATATTATTATCCCGATGGAAAATTCCCGATTCGCGATAGTTATATTTCTTGCTTTCGTCTATTCCTTTGGTTTCCGCTTAACCACATTGATCTATTCAAGGAAATCCATTTCTCCTTCACAGAGTTACTTTTTTTTTATTAGGACTAAATTTTTCCCCATTCGCTTTTGTTTGTCGAATGCTAGTAGTATCAATAATATCTAATAAGTTTTGGTTACGTCTTTGTTTAATGACTTTTAATTTATCAACAGTTGGTAAGGAATTGCGTTAAATTTTAATTATGCTTTCTGATTTGTTATGTTGATCTGAGCCAAAAACTAAAAGGGTGATGAACTAATTGACACAAAGGCTGGCTTTTTGATTAAGCGTACATTCCTCGGAAGAAACTGCATAAAATGTATAGTAAATTCCAAATTTAATTCTAGAATTAGTGAGCCATGGGCATTCTAACAGTAAATTATATTGAAATTTCCTCTTCACTTTCTCAGTACCGAAAGAAGAGCTTGGAAACAACACGGGGCGGTTGATATCCAAAATTTTCCAAAAATATCAATTTTGTCTTCATTTGCTAGGGCTAACAAATCACCTAATATAATATGTCATATTTTGTATATCGTAGTATCGTTTTTAGTTATAGTCTTAATTTGGGTAATTTCTGAAAAATAGAGAATTCTTAAGTTCTACACTTGAGAATTTCCGAATCCGTTTCAGCTAAGTGATTTTGCACTTCTTCCCTGTTACTTAACGCACCCTTTTGTTTTTCAAATTCACGCTTAAAATGTTCTTTTTTTCTTCACAAGAGTTAAAATAATTTAAAAGCGACTTCTGTTTGATCTTACTTATTGTCGAATTAAAAAATTTTAAAAAAATTGTTCAAGCAAATTGAAAGTTGTGAAATTATAAACATTACATTATAAGCAAAAAAAAAAAAAAAAAAAAAAAAAGAACGACACAGATTTCTTGACCACTGTTCGTTAATGAAAACAGAGGCTACTTCTCGTGGAAGATTCAATTCCACATATAGGAAACAGATGAGATATCCCTTTCTGAAACCATGCTTTAAGAGCTCTTATATCATTGTTTCTAAGAAACGAATGCCTCCTTAATTATTTCTAAGGTAACTGTAAAGGGGGACTCATCTTCTGTTGGAGTGCACCACACTCTTTTTGTCCTTAAATACTGATCTAGAGGAACATTTTGAAGGCAGCTAAGACATCTTTAATCCTTTATCAGGAAATGATTTATAATGAATTATTTTTTTCTTATTGTTGTAAACGATAAGCATGAGGAGAGAAAAACGTTAAATTTTATCAAGGTTTTGAATATTTTTAAAACTATAAAAGAATAATTATCCTGAAATGTTTAAATTTATAGTAAAAGTTTTGCGAGTGCATAGGTATCTGCATCTTCCTAGGTACACCATGTGGGGTCTAGCGTTATCATGGTGGATGATCAATCTACCGCCTGAGATATCTGAGAAGATAAGTTTCATTCATTTTCGTAAGCATTTAATTCCTTCTACTAAAATTGTGAATTAACTGTCAGTCCAGATGAACAAATTCTGTGTGTATCACACTTCTAGAGTCGAAGAATATAATTAGGAAAGTGTTTATTTGTGATTTGCTAATATGAGTGTTTTTTGGTCGTAGTGTGTTTGGGATGTATCTTTTCTCATTCGGTAAATTTAGGTTCAGAGTCTTATTGATACACCGAACTTTCACTTTAGTTATGACTCCCTTCAAAAAGCTTCAGTCATTTGTGAAACGACATTTCCTGTGGAATCGCCAAAAGGATATATTTGTGTTAGGAACAAAAACCTTTTGCATCAGTTTCAAACATATTTTATGTAATTTGTGGTTAAAAGCATAAAAAAATCTTGCTGAACTCAATGAAAGAATAAGGAAAAACCTACAAGCATTGATGATGTACAAATAATTCCGCACTGTCTGTTAAGAGTCTTCTAGCCAAATACAGCATCCCAGTGTCAGATCATCCACCTTTTTATCCTGATTTTGCGCCAAGAGACTTTTATTTGTTTCTTAAGGTGGAATCTACATTGAAAGGAACAATATTTGAGTCCAATAAAGCTTTGAAAGAGAAAGCGATACGTGTCCTGAAGATTCTGACAGAAGAAGGCTTCCAGCACTGTTTCGAACATTGTTAGATTCTCTGGAGCTTTGCAAATTTAGTGTATATTGAAGGTATTAATAATTAAAAAAGTATGAATCAAAATAAAATGTTTTACAACATCAATCACGTTATTCAATTGTCACACCTTGTAAATAATAAGACGGATGGATCACTAGGGCGTAACAAATTTTAAAATTTATTATAAAATCAATTAACTGGCTAAAAATAATTTGGTTGGTTTGCAATGCTGCCCATATTGAATAATTTTGATTGTATATTTTAAAAAAAAATCCTTTCTCACCCATAGATAGTGCTGCTTATCCATATGCGTTTCTTATTAGAAAATATTAATTCCATGTCGTTAATCAAAAATGACGATTCTAGTTTCTAGAGGTGCACACATTGAAATACGGTCGTTGTGGCTACATGTATAGTGTGTATCTGCACAAATAATGCGCATTGTTTACAAAATAAATTTTCTTGATTTTAAATATGTTTAATGTTTGCTGTTTTTATGATCCAGCGACATTGGAATATTTTGAATCAGTTTACCTTTTTTTTTTTTTTACGCAAAGAGAACATTTCAAACTGCGACACCTTTTAGTCCAAACCGTATATCTAGAATACCAATTAATTGATTTTCATTGAATTTTCAAACATAAGAAAATATATACAAATAAAAAATATTGTTTACAAATATATAAGAGCAAAAATTAAGATTTTGATATTTTTGGCCGCTCAATGTGCAAGCTTCCCAGATTTTTGGTATAATCAGAAAATATTCTAAATTTTAGAAACAATGATACAAAAATAAACTATTAAATTTATTTGGCATTTATTCTGAAATGAAACAAATTTAATCAAGAATATTATAGGTTAATGTATTTTTTTAAATTATAAGTTCAATTTAAATATAGTTGAATCTCCTTTTTAAATAGTTTCATTCAGCCAAATTGCTACAATGTTTGTTTTAAGATTCAAAGACTGACATTCAAGTTCTTATCATACAATGACACATAAGTTTTGGCCAATAGCATTCATTAAAATTGATTTCTAATTTTTGAATTTCTTATATTCTTCCAAATTTCTATATATATACGGCGTGTTTCAAAATTGATGATCACAAATTTCAGAGGTGATAGAAAACATTTCAACAAGCGTCATAGATTTCAGAAGATATGGCCTTTTCCTAATTACTGTACGTAGCCATGCCTCTTAAAATTCACTTTAGAAATGACGATGTGTAAGAAAACATTCACTTTATGCTTTCTATTACAGCACAGTCTTACGATTCACCTTTTGCTCTCCACCTCTGCATTGCACCAGAAAAGTGCTTGTTTAAATGCTTTCTATCATTTAAATATTGCCTATAAGTTCCGAATCTCTATCTCTCCCTATGCCTATCAATCCTAGATAAAATATTATCCTTAGTATCTACATATGAGTATAATGTACCTAGATCATACATCAGATAATAATACAAATAATACATGAAAATCATTATAATATACAAATAATACAAGAAAATCATTCCAATATACAAATAATGCATGAAAATCATTACAGTTGATATAGAATGTTTAACAACCATTACAGTTCATAAATAAATATTAAATGCGTAAACTAATTGCACAAAAAATTCCTTCAAAATGAATTATAAATGCGATATTAATTTTATAACATCAGTCAACCTGTTAACCTTTTCGGGACGGCATGTCTTTGCGTGGAAGTTCCCTGGTGACGGAGGAGAATCCAAAAAAACTATCGCATGTAACGGAGATTTTACGCCGCTAAGCCTAACTTTAGAAAAAAAAATCGTTCAAAAAAGTCTTCCTCCTAATATTATAATTTTTGGTGAAATTTCAGATTATAAATTAAGCTGTTATATATTTTAAAATTGGCATTTTTAATAATCTCTTTCCTTTAATTTACAGAAAAATGATTATAAAGAAGTGCTTACTTAGAGAAATAATTATAAGAATCGCTACAGAAATTATTGCGAAGTCTTACGGTCAAAAATTAAACATTAAAATTAATAAAAGATTTACATAGACTACTTAAAAATATAGAGAATCTTGTAAAAAAATATAGACTATTTACAAAGTGTAACAACATTTAATGTGAAGAAAAGAGTGTGGTGATTTTCGAAGCGAGGAGAAACTCAAAGTGTTGTTTTGTCTCTCTCTCATAAAATGTCCGCATCAGAAGCACTAGCATTTTTTTTTTTCAAACCTTTTAGAAAATTAATCACACGCTCTTGATTAATTGGATAGTGGACCTTGTTTGTATATTCTTCTGATCAACAACGCTTTATCGCAATTATAAACAAGTGTCTAGGCCTTGCGAAATAAAAAGGGAAGTGAACGAAATATATACCAAAGCAACGCAAATTCAAACAGTACAGACTGTACAGATCTAAAACGAAAAATATAAAAAAAAATACACAGCAAAAACCAATAAAAAACATTCGATGAAAAACATGAAACACGAATGTACATCACATGGAAATCCAAAGAGCCGAGTTCAGTTTGTTTACATTGCGCTTTTCTTACTATTCAATTCAAAAGTAATGGTCACCAGGTGCCATTTAAAGATATTTAGAAAACGTTCTGCTTCAGAATGCGAATAGTTCTCACTCCTTCTCACTCATTCCCATGAACTCATTCTCACGTGATGTTTATTTGGTACTTTCGAAAGAATTAAATAACATTATGACGTTTTGGGCTCTTGCAACAGTTTTTTGTTGAAATTATATTTACTTATTCGACAAAATTGTCATTAAAACTTAATAATTTTGGTCTTCATAAATTTGATACATTGATCGCATAGATGGAAATATAAAAGTTTTATTTTTAAGTTAAGCATAATCTATGTTTTTTTTTTTTTTTTTTTAATTTTGATTGCGGCCAATTTGATATTCTTTTGTGCAGCTGAATCCTATTAAAGTGTTTTATTTTTTTATTCAAAAACGATAATTTAAGATTATGAATTTCCTGTTTTATAATTATATAGGACATATTAGCTATTGCTTAAGTCCAGAAAACTCATTGTATTTTAAAATGTATTCACCGACTTTTCTGCATTTCTAAATGAGAGAAGTATGAAATAAATTCTAGTATATATATTTTTTTATTAAAGAATAATTCTTTAAATTTCTGCATTCATTGAAAAGTAAAGTTTAAATAATTTTCGTCATATCTGCCTTATTAAATTTTCAAAATTACGGCCTTTCGAAAGAATAACTGTTTATAATTAAGATAGAAATGGTTATTTAAAATGAAGCTAATTTTATATTCTTTAACTTATTATACGTTACTTAATATCCAAAACTCACATACAGAAACGTAAAATTATTATTAATAATAATTAAAGCTCCATACTTATAACTTAATAATTTTCTTACTAATGTTTGCTCTCCATGTTATTAGGAGTCTCTTTAGGCCAAATTAATTATTTGATAAACATACCAAGAAATGATAAAAGTTTTAAAGTTGCATTTATTATCAGTATTGATGTATGAAAAAATTAAAAATAAACGAATTCTTTAGTTCGTTTCAGATCCTTAAATAAATTAAAAACACTAACTTTTAAACTAAACTATTTGACTCAATTCAAAATATTTACCCAAAATGTTAAAAAACGGGGTTACGAAAACTTCTATGTTATTTACTTGTAACTTTGCATATTATCTATCTAATATGATATATCAGCACTGTAAGTAAGTGTAAATAAGTAAAACATTTCTCCATTTCTTCCTGTTTTGAACATCAACAAAATAATGGAACAAGATCAGTCTCGATGAAAAATTTGATTATGATTTAAAACAAAAAAACATTTAATGAGATTTGTTTCCTTAGAGCCTTTCTGTTGATTTTACAATGAAACTTTTAACTACTTATCTTGCTTTGGTACCATATATTTTGGAAATTGGTTTTTGTCTCGCAGCAACAATTGACCTGGGAACAGTTTACAAACTAAAAACAAGCTCTTTTTACGTCAAAATCATTTTCTCAGTAAGAAAAATAGAAATCTGAGATTTATTCTCTGTTTCCTCTAGAGACGAAATACAAGAGAATGAAAATCCCTTAGGGAATTCTTGATTTTCTAGACTTACTCTTTTATTTAATTCTTTTTCTGCTTTATCTATTTTTTCTCCATGCAGAATATTTTTAATAAAAAGATGAAAATATGTACAACGACAAAATTTAATTTTCCTTTCAAATTTTAAAGCGAGTGATAATGTATAATTTTTAATTCAGATTAGAGTGGCATTAAAAGTTAATTATTTAATTTATTATAATTTGAAAAATATTACATTCTTTTTTGAAGTTATTAATAATAAATATTTATTTCTCCTTTAAATATAAAACTCCCATTGAAATGAAATAAATAATAATGCAAGTAGTATTATGGTTTATTTGATGAATTGTATCAACAAAAATTGTTTTTTTCTCCGTAAAATCTCAAAAAAAAAAAGGATTCCACTACATTCAATCGAATGAAATTTTGGAGATTTAAAGTCTGATATAGGTATTGTCATCGAATTCATCATTGAAAAATCCGTTTTAAAAAAGTAATGGTAACTAAAGAAATGAAAATCAATATATCACATAGAAAATTAAACTATTTCACAAAAAAAAAACAAGTTATCATTTCAGAATATGAGAGAGGTTATACCACGAGACGTTTTAAGGAACATGAAGTATTCAAAAATATCTTGAATGAATAATGTGTTCAGTGTAAACAAATCTTAAATTAAGCAGTTTATTTTTATGGTTTAAAGGATAATTCAGCTATTTTACTAAATCACGCAGTGTTGTGGTATATGTATACATGATCCGAAACAGAAGAAATCTAAATCTTCAATTACTTAAATAAACCTTTAGTGTTTTAATTACATAACTGATGTTTTAAGTAGCGTAATTTTTCTTCTTCCTAATTTAATAAAAGAATAGTGTCTAAAATTTGGCGAAAAGTGAGAATTGGCGAAAGATTTTCAATGATTCTAGTTAGATAAAATAGGATTACTATCGTTGTAAGAAGAAATATTGAATTCAAACATAATATTTTTAACACAAATATTGGTTGTAGAACTTATCCTGCTTGTATCTAGAAATAAATGCATCGAGACTTACTAAAAAGTATTATTGGCTATCCAGATAACACACAATGTATAATAGATAATTCCTCTCTACACAACAAAGCCTCACATAATGTGCTTTATTGAAAATGTATCACTAATAGCTGTTAATACTCAACAACATACTAACTTTCCTAACATATACATCATGACTGCCAATTTTTCTCTGATTTTGGGATTTATTTCCTTCATTTTTTTATTTTAAGCAATCTTAAAGTCCAATTAAATAGTCATATATTTCAATAGTCCAACTGAAGATACTCTACAGAAAGACAACACAATTAATTTAAATAATCCAAAAGTCTCTCTCTCTCTTTGTGTGTGTTTGTGTATATTGAATATTCCTTAGCTCAGTTTATGATATTCTATATCTTAAAAATAAATTTTTTCCTAGCTAAATTATTCCTTTAAATTGAAGCCCTTCTTGATTATAGCAGATTCACTTGCAACATAAACGATTAGTTACAATGCTTAATTTCAGTTTTCAAATATCTCCTTAACTTTTCGCTATCCTCTATATTCCTTTTCTTTCCTTTCAATTTTATTTCGCTTACATATCACTATTCTTAATTAAAATTATAATTCATCTTATCTCCATCTAACTTACTTAATCATATGTCATTTGGGTTGGGAAGGAATTTTAGTTTCATGTAATTTAAATTAACAAAATGTTCCTCAGGTTAGTGAAGATAAAATCACCAACAGCTCAAAGTCATGACTTCTGCAGGGAAACGTATTCCCAATAATACTTTTTTTTTACTTTTGGAAATAAGAAGCTATATAAAGCAAAAGCTGATGTTTGCGAATGATGATAGAGCGCAGGAATGCATTTGTCCACTAAGAGCTGTTTCACAGAGAGCTTATTGTGAGCATGCGCATTGCTCTGCTATGAATTTTTAGTGCCATTTTTGCAAACACTTTTGACAATTTGAAAATCCTCAAGCACCGTTTTTACCGACTATGTGTCATTGTTCCTCGCACCAACCATCATCCTAACACTTTAACATCGGTCAATCAGCAGAGTTTCATTAATTTTTAAGCGTTTCTATTTCCCAAATTGTCCAGATTGTTCATAGTTTTCAACCTCTACCTAAATTACAAAAATATTGTTTGTTTTACTACACTCCTAGAATTCCGACACATAATTGTCTGTAAACATTTATTTAACAAGTAAAAGCATTCATTTGAATGATTTTTAGGAATTTTTAGATATATTTGTCAGTGTGTACCTGACTGTTACACTGTTAAACTCCTAAGGTTTTCTTAATAACGGCATTCCAATCTAGAAAGTCCAACAACTCAAACAAGGATAAATAGCAAACCAAATTAAATAAATTACAAAGTAAAGAGTTTTTTCAATAGGATCATCAAAGTCATTAGCATTCCATCCCCTTGCCTGCTTACAAAATTAACAGAATTGATATGTGCCGCCTAGTAATTTTATTGTACAATATTGTATATTACGAACAAATATTCACATATGTATTTCATTATATTTTTATTCTACCTTAAAATGTATAAAATTTAAAGAACTGTTACACACTAATTGTAGTAGTCATGTATTACATTACTGTAACTAGTCTCTTCCTCCTCACAGTAGACATAACATTTATTATGTTCGTCTTATACCAAATTTGACTTCACGATTTAGTCTTCAGCCAGATGTAATGTCAAGAGATATCTGCCCGCTTCATTTCAAAAAAAGGAACATGATTCATTTCAAAACCAAATACAGATGACTTTTGTGCTTATTTTGACACAGTATTTGACATCAAATGAAAAGCTATGCAGTTCATCATTATTTTCATAGGGGTTTCAGAACATACCCTACAAATGATAATTTTAAGTTAATTATATTTCTCCTCCATAGGAATTTACTTCTATTAAATGAATATCAGAAAAGCATCATTATACGATACTTAATCTTAAATATTTTAAGAACGTTGCACTTTTATTAACTTCATGCGTATAGCATGCTTTCATGGTAATGAAATCACCAAAGACCAATTCATTGTAATTTCTAAGTTGCATTTCATGAAAATATATTTTACTGCATTTTAAGCACAAATACATGCTCCAACCTTTAGTACCAGCCCATACTAACTTGGTATTGTGCACTATCATATGAAAGAGGCCTAATACTAAAGTCATATGTGGCTTTTGATTTATGTAAGAATTTATAATAAAATTAGACATAAACTTTTAATATTTTTAGAAAAGAAAAAAAAATATAGTTGAGAGTTTATTTATATATTTTTTTCTTATTTAAGAGTACCAAGACATGAGAGGAAAAGTGGAATAACATATTTAAAATTCATTGTGATTGTGTGACCTTTTCAAATTATTCGTAAAGCTTATATTTTTTGGCGCGTAATTGTAAAATTTAATTCTTCCACACAAACATAAAAGTAATTTTTTGTTAAAAATATTTCCCCTTCTTAATGGAATATAGCAATTATTTGTGACATATATTTGCATTTATGTACAATTTTTTTAAGAAGAAACTATTGTACAATATGGTTCTAAAATTTTTATGCTTCTGTAAAGGGATGTAAATAGCGAACCTATTTTTTATCTAAATTATACCTAAGTTTTAGGAAGCAATTTTTTAAAAGAAAAAAAAAATTAAAATTTTGAAAATTACAAAGTTAAGTAATGTTTTAAAGAAAATATACAATAATGTCCTTAAAAAGCTGGCTAACTATATTTTGTGAATTGTTTTCTATACGAGGAGAAAATTATTTTGTATATTTATAAAAAACAAACTACTTTTCAAAAATTGTACCTAAATGCAAATATACCAGAAAAATATGTTCTATATTCAATTAAAAGAGAAAGAAAAAAATATTTTCATAGTTCAATACAATGGTTAAAATATCGTTTTGAGGCACACATGAATAATAACTCTAAAAATAATTTTTTGAAAAAAAATGTCTCTATAAAAAAGAATCTTAAAGTCGGTATTTCATTCCCCACCCCCACATGTCATGGTATTCTTAAATTCCATTGCTTAAGTTTTTAAGTAATGAAAAAAAAAAAAAAAAACCTTTACTTTGGTAATTTTTTCTAAGATATTATAGAATACGACAATAAAAGTGCCAAGATTACGCTATATTCAAAAATAAAAATTCCAGTAACTGAAATATATGACAAATATTTGTCCAACATGTCTAATAATGTCAACAAATATTTGTTTACAGTGAAGGGAGAGTATTTCAGTAACACATTAGTCCAGTTTATTTCTACGGCTGCTGTAATATCTTAAAAATGTGCTGCTAATATATTTTTAGCTTTTAGTGCGAACAAAATTAGCCTGCCTCTTATAAAATCTTTCATTCACAGAAATATTACGAATCATTCAATATGCTCATATCTCTATCATACAAAATTTATTCATACACACTCATTAAAAGTATCGATGTTTCGTTCACATCGAATACGAAACAAAAATATCAAATGACTCGAAATATGGAAACCCATTTCATACAAAGACTTTTTCCATAAGGAGAAATCGAAGATTTTATAGCAAAGTCAATGCGAATGTAAATTCATGCAAGAAAAAAAAAAAAACACTTTTAAGGAAGTAATTAAACTTTATTTAATGATCATTTTTATGATTATCTCAGTAGAAGTTAGAAGTTGGTTTTATGACTGCACTGATTAAGTAAATTGTAAAAAAAAAAAAAAAAAGATTTTTCACCGAATATTTTCCCTTTATTAATGAAACGAATTAGTAATACTACCCCAGTACTTTCCAAAATTTAATCCATAACAACTATCTATTTTTCATAAAAGCTCTTTTATAAGAAAATTTTAGAATTCAAATATGTAGACTGGAACAATTATAATCTGTGCAAAATGGGTGAAAGTTGTTTCTATGGAACTGGATTCAAAAATAATATTTGTTCCTAAAATATAAATATTTTTAATATTATTTAAATACCGATTTGAATTTTTTTAAATATCAAATTACTAAAATATGTCATAAATAAATGTAGCAATTTCTATTATTAATGTTCCAAATTATGAAACTAAAACATTTCAGTTACTCTAAGCTTAGTAGATTCCATTTAAACTATATTTATTTCAATATATTCCATTAAAGATACCATTTAGAAACTTTACAATTCCCCAGATATACTCACATCACCGCCAAGCATATTTTATCGATACTCATGCAATGAAAATATCGATGTTTGGTTCACATGTGAGACAAAACGAAAATGGTAAGCGGTAATGTATGAAAACCCATTTCACGGGATTTTATGCGCAAAATATTTTTCGAGAAGTCTTTCGAAACGTGTACCCCAAGTCGTTATAGTGACTACAGAGCGTATGCAAATTCAGTCCTGAGAGTTTTGAACACTCCTAGGAGAGTAGTAAAACCTTATTTATAGGTCGTTTTAAAGTTTGTCTCAGTGAGAGTTAGCAGAAAATAGTTTTATGATCGAATTGTTTAAGTAAACTGCCGAAAATGTATTCGCATCGTCACTTTTCTGTTTATTTATTAAAAAGACAAGTAATATTTTCGAGTGTAGCATTGAATGGATATAAACTATATTTTTGTTGATGATATTCTGGTTAATTTATTTATAATTTTTGAAGAATTTAAAGAGAATTTAAAGCAATAAATTCTTATAAAAATTATTTTTAACACTGGCCTGTGTAATAATTAATTAAATAGGTAAATTTTGAAAAGATACATATTACTCTTTTCAATTTTACTCAAATGTCAAATCTTAGTTTTTTTAAATGTGAGGGAGGAAAAAATATTCACTTTTCATTTTCTCATTTTGCTTTAATAAAACATTCCAAAATTACATTAATTAAAAATGTAGTTTGAACTAATATTTTAATGAAATGTATTCCAATGGATTCTCATTTCGGTATTATTCTGATACAACAAATTGATATTCTTTAAAATTGATTCAAATTCCGCATGTTACGATAAATTAGAATATGATATAGAAAAATAAAAGTAATTTTTCATAGTCATAAGGAAATTTAATGTTTGATATGATTAAGTTATCTAAATGTTTCGGAAATAATTAGATTCTTCTAAATTTCTTTTACCTTTTATTACTGTAGGAAGATATACATTAATTCGTCTCCATTCATTTCTCAAGGATATTCTAATCTTAAATTGATTTAAGGGGGTCACTTCACGCAAATCGGTCAAAAAATCGATTTTTCAATTTTTTTTGAAAAAGAAACTTCAAATCTTTCTGGGTCAATTGCAATTTAAATTTTTGTTCTAGCTAAATTAGAAGTATTTTAAATATTTTTTTTAAAAAGTTGTTTACATGTGTCAAGACCCAAAACAGCTGAATGCCACGCCCACTTTTAAACCAAAACATATTATACATGCTTCTTTCCAGCCTTATCAAATTATTTTAAATTCATGAAAACAATTTTCATCGATCAGCAACTTGTTGAGGAAAGAATTGAAGTGAATAGTAATAGCAGTTTGTTTACATTTCAACGTTTGTTATCGAATGCAATGTGCTATTTTAGACTCGCCTAATGTAGACAATCTGTTCTTTTCGAAAACTTTTTTCATTTATATTTTTCATTATGTCTCGGTTTAATGCTCAAACATTTAAGAAATAGAAGTTTGAGAGAGATGTTATTATATTAAATACAAGTTCTTTTGAAGTTATATAAGCTTCATATAGACAAATTGTTTATAAATATGGTAAGTATGCTGTTATGGTAAGTATCAACGTTAAGTAAGTATGCTGGTGAGTATGAAGCTTTTTTTCAATTCTTCTGATCAATTTAAGGAAATAATTGACATTTCTCTGTTTTCTTATTGCTTAAAATTATGTGTGTTATGCATAAAATGTAGAAAACATGGTATCCATATAATTCTTGGTCGTCAAATCCCAGGTTTGGCTACAGAACTATTTATATGTTGTGTTAGTTGTGGTTTCGAACAACCAGTCCTGAATATTAGAGTCACTCAGAGTGTAACTAATAAATGATTTACTAATGTGCATGAAGTTAATACGAGACTTTGATATGCTATGAGATCAATTGGGAAAGGGTATGCTACTGCGAAATGGTTTTGCGGAGTGATGAATTTACCTCCCATTACTAAGCGCTTTTATTAGTTATCCCACACATTAAATGATGCGACAGAGGAAGTCGCAAAAGCTTCTATGGTAATTATAATATTTAAAAATGATGGAAGTCCAAATGTACTTGGGCTATTGATGGCACCTGGCAAAAGGAGGGCTTGTTTCACTAAATGGTGTCGTGACAACAGTTAGTGTCGAAACTGGAAATATTGTTGATGCCGAAGTATTTTCCAGATATTCGTGCAATTTGAGGAATGGAAATGCACACAGAGAGAAGTATTTCGCAAATTACTTTGGAAATAGTGGAGAACTGGAAGTTGAAGGGGCACTCTGGATCTTCAATCACTCAGAGTCATTGCACGAGCTGCGATATACTCAGTATTTCAGTCTTTGCCCCACTGGTGACGACAAGTGGTGTGCATATAATAGGTCCATAATTAAAGGAAAACAATACAAACACAAACATAACTTACCTGATGTTGTTATAAATTGTATTAAGCAATAGTTAGAGATTTTTTATGTTCTGAACTACTTTCTAAATGCCTACATGGCAAAATTCAAATTTAAATAGTATCATCTGGTACATAATCCCAATAAATGTATATGTAGAATTAGGAACATTAAAAGCTGGAAAGTATGAAGCAATATCTCTATTTAATCAAGGATTTATTACAAAATTAAAAGTTTTAAGTTTATTAAATGTTCAACCTGGATTTTATACATGTCGAGCATTACAAGAAGCAGATCGTGTTCACATAAAGAAAGCAAAAAAGGCAGTTTTACAAAGAACCAATAAAGCTAGAATTAAAAACAGACTATTAAAATGTAGACAAGAAGATGATCTTGCAGATTACCCAAGCAATTCAAGCTTTGGTGTTGATATCTATTAGTGAATGGTAAGTTTGTACTTTAAATTGCATTATCTCAAAACTGTAAATTTCAACACAAAAGGAACATTTTTGAAAAACCTACTCATCTTATAGCTTTGAAATTTGAAGCATGTATTACTAGTACATAAAGGAATATTTTAATGAGAGCTTTTGTCAAAAAAAGTTTTTAAAAAAATTTTAGAGGTTGAAATGCACAAAAATTTTCTTTGTTTTTTAACTTTTCACGTGTTAAAACACATAATAATTTTTTTAAAAAAAACTAATCAAAATTTCAAAAAAGCTCTCATTAAAATAATAATAACTATTCAATAAATGAACACAAAAAAATTGGTAACTCTACAACCAGTCAATTTTTTAAAAATGTTCCTTAAAATTGGTCATTTTTAACATTACAGAGATAGGGAAAAGGCTGCGTGAAGTGACCCCCTTAAGATCTAATTAATTTTATCAGTTATTATTTTTCTAAATGAAATTTTAATATTAAATTTGAATATTATTTTTGATTTCCCTAAATGCATTAGAAAAAAGAACATACGAACTAAGGAATTTTGAAAAGAATGTTATATTTCAATATCATATAATTGAGTTAATCATAATCAATATCATAATTAATTTTTTGAAAATCTGAGCATTTAATGCATGCTTTATATTTTATTTTTCATTGCACATAAATAATTATTCATGTATCTTTTAGAAAAATATCAGCAGTTAAAATTATTTGAAATTAAAGAACAGAAGTAAAGAAACAGAGTTCCAAATGCATTCACCTTTAGGGAAACGCTAAAATGGAATGAATTGTGTATTACACATGTACATTTTTAGATATTTCCCATTATCAAAGTTTTCTTAAGATTTTATAAATATGTTTTCTATTTTTACATCTTTTAGAATTAGAAAATATTAACTGCTTTTTGGTTTATGGATCAAATATAACCAGTTATTTATTTAATATGAAATGTTTTTTTTTGAGTAATAAACCTATAAGCATTAGTCAAGTTCGAAACTTATCTACCAAATGTTATTAATTGAACAGCCATGTTCTCGAAAAAGAAGTATTTAATTTCCAATTCGTAACGCAAATATTATTTTGTAACTGAAAAGAAAGGCGCAAGGAAACAGAAACAGTGGACTGTATATTCAATCTTCATTTAATAACTCAAACATAACTTGGTAAGGAAAAATAAAAGAACAATATGATTACAGCCGACTCAGGTATAGAGCATTTGGAGATATTTTGCCTCCTTCGCATAACTTTCGGTACTTATAAAGTTCTGAGAACTCTAATTGATCACATAGTTTGAATTTTTCCATCCAGATTACCAATATCAGATGCAAAGGGGGGGGAAAACGTTTGTATATTTTCTCTTGTATTAGTTTTTAAATGGTAGATCATCTAAGTTATTTATCAATTATTTAATTCAATTATAAAATTCAATACAATAACAACTGATGACCGTTCCAGTCAAAACAGAGTGAACGATGCTACTAAGTTTCAAAGCCAATTATATTTGGCAACAAGACAAATAACTGAAGATAAACAGTCCAAAATAGGCATCACCATAGTTGAAGCTGTGTATCATTTGAAATGACAATTTAAGAGCTCAAAGGTATGCAGAAGAATTAATGAGGCCTCTTAACATGAATTACGCTACAGCCATTGTTGACTCATTTCCTTTAATAAACTATAACGTCATCCAGCTCGACTCTTAGAGAACATACTTGAAGGTGAAACAATACAGCATATGGAGTAGCCATTATGGACTCTTGACTTAAGTCTGATCGAGTATATTTTCGACATTTTCGGATGATGCATTACAGCGAGAATAAATCAACATTTTATAAACTAGGACATGAAGTTTGTATTGCTTCAGGAGTTGACCAATTAACGAGTTGAACAAAATTGTATCAATAACCATATCATATCCAATCAAAACCGGTGTGCAACAATCCTACCTGTTCGAGGAGATCCCATATCTTATAAAAAAGTTTTTCCAATTAAATCTAAGGAACTTGTTACCCTGAAGGATCTCTTCCCATTATTTTCATCGTTTTAAAGAACTAAACTCTAACATACACCTGTTTTGTATCTTTTTATTTGTTTCACGTTTGTTACATGTATACTCTCTCTATATATATTGTATATATATATATATATATACATAATCCTTCATGTATATATTGTATGTATATATATACATAATACTGAATAATCTTCGAATGGGAAAAATTGATATACAGTCATACTTTTACGACACCATTTTTATATTTAACAAACTTAATTTGAATCGTATTTACAAAAGCTCAAGCACATTAACTTTGTGAACAACAGACGTGTTCTCCAAGATTTTATAATTACATTTTTAATTTAGAAAATTCAGCATTATCATTTGTCACTATTTATAAGAAGTATAGTTAATAATTCTTGCCTTTACACAGATTACATTTGTGTGGATTCCATTCCATTCTTATTTTCCTCTAATAGAGTCATATCTTTAAAACTTTTTGAGGATTTCTGCAAAAAAATATTTTCTTATTAAAATACTTGAATGAAAGAACTAAAGGTTGTTACAGAAATTTGCAAATCTGTTCTCGAATTTTAAAAAAAAAAAAAACTGTTTTTCGTTCAGACCACTTTGGTTTAGTATGAGTTCTGATCTTAGGAGGTTAGAGTTTAAATCACAATATTTGTTAACAATAATATTGACGTTTATATTTGTTTCCGTGTGATTTAGAAATAATTTTGTTTGCCCTATATACATTATTTCACTTTGCAATACTGATTAAACTTTCCGTTCTTCTCTTGACTAAAGAGTAGAATGATTACGAAGATCATGGCAGATTAATTTGATCTTTAGCCAAGAATTTGTGATCTGAATCCACTGTTTAAGAATTTTTAAGATTAAACAGAATTAAGACTTTAACTCGTCATGCAGTATAATGAGTTATATACATGAAAGTAATTCATCAGTTTTCGTCCTTTGACTGTCTCCATTAGTCCTTGCAGAGCTGTTGGCAGATAAAAATGCATGTTACACTAATTTAGAATAAATCATATTCTTCCACAACTTTCAATCATATCGCATTTCTGATCATTTTATACATCTATAGCTTCATTATTAGAAGAATCATGGTAAATTAAATATATTGATTGTTAAGATTTTAAACATATATTAAAATCACATAACTGCATTATCTTCCATAAAAATGTTCATACTCTCGAAAAGTGTATTTAAGTATCTCTCAGAATGTCACTAAAAAGCGAACGTTAACATTCATCGTAAAGTTCACAATTTAACATTCATTAACAGTAATTTTGCATATTTGTTATTACAAATTGTCCCGCTTATCCTGTGGATGTATTCTAGTTAATTCAGTCGAACACGGTGGATAACAGAAAAAGATGCTTAATTCTCAAATATTCAGGACAAGACGATACACAGGTATCAAAACTTAGACAAAAACAGCTGAAACAGGAACCCATCTCTTTTACAGATTAGCAACACATATACAGGAACAAAAACAGCTCCTGTAATGACAGTCGTAGTAGAATCAGCCACGTTCAGCTTTATTAGTTCACATGAGAGACAAATCTCCACAGCAATAAACTTTACTTCCAAGGCAATTTCCAAAAGTTCAAGAGACATTAGCCAATTCCAACAGATTCCTCGGTAAGTAACCTCAGCCAATGCTGAGCAACCCCAAAATATTTCTCGATACCGGGTGAGACGTTACAGAGGGGGAAGGAAAAGTCCATAACTTTTTTTTTTGAAAAGATTTTGCTAAGATTTTGAAGTCAAGATTTTGCTAAGATTCTAGAATTTTCTTGAACCTTCTTTTTATCGTCAAGTTTCTCGTCATTGTTCATCTAGGATTCGTAACATATGTTTTTATGTTTACATATGTGTGTATGTTGCTTCCCTATAATTATATATGATAGAAATAATTTAATTTAATGTATACTTCACACGAAACAATGGAGAAGAATGATAAATAGACAAATCCTTACAAATTGTGTAAAGAACGTAAACAAATAGAGATGTCAGATCACGTATCGTAATTGTTGTTACTTTACTGTTGCCCAATAGCTCTACAGAGACAAGATTTTAAATCATTTTTCATTTTTTATCCTTTCTTGTAAATCATTTTCCCATTTAATATTTCTTCTGATAAATCAATGTCCATATAATTTAATTTCATAAAAATGACAGTTGAAGATTCCCGACTGGTAAATATTCATTGATTATTACGTTTGATTTTAAAATTCAAAATCACCTGCCGCTATTGAGTGAGATACTCCGATTGAACGAAAGTATATTTAAATATCATTAATATCAGAATGCCACTAGAAAAGTTAAGCAATGATACTTTAAAATATGATGGACACTTAAGACGGATTGTTATTGAAATTATCCTCGTAGTCTTTACGAACGTTGTCAAGAGAAATTGATGAACTCTCCGCTCATGAATTTCAAGTATTGAGAATTCAGGGTGTTTGAGATGATAGATTTAAGTCTTAAGGTGAGGGATTATTTGGGTATTCATTGCGGTTAAACCATTGTTTGTTTAAATTCATTCCCTATGAAAAATGATAGACCAGAAAAGGATAAAGATGAAATTGTTTTTGACATACAAACCGTTATTCAATATTATTTTTCTTAAATTTACGTAAGGGAATTTGTCTTGGTGCAGTTTACGAAAAACGGCTTTTTATGAAAATATATCTTCCCCACTTTTTGGAAATAAAAAGCAATTCAGAATAGTTTTTTTTTGTTTTTGATAGTGCTAAAGAATTCTTCTCTATATTGTTGAAAACTCTTAAATGTATTATGAATGATTTTGTAAATCGGTGAATGCTTAAAAAACAAAATAAAGCATATATACATAGGTTTCATTTCTAAAATACAATTTATTTCATATTGATTAAAATAATTTAGCTTATATTCAATTTTATGAAATTCACACAACTTTTTTTATCATATTGCTCAAGACTACTTGATGTAATAAGATATTCTGCATATTGTCGAAAGCTTGCAAATTAGAAAGAATATAAATCTAGAAGTTTCATTTTTAAACATATAAAATGTAATTTTCTTCTATTGATTGCTGGATTGCTGGTTTAATTTTAAGAACTCTCTGTAATGAATAAGATTTCCAAATTCAAAGAAAATTATTTATAAATTGCTATAATAAGATGTTGCTTGTAGTTAATTTCATTTTATTTATAAAGCGTACTAAATATCTTCATTTTGTGATTAATGTCTAGTTCTAAATTATATTAAGGACATGTAGTTCACATCTTATGTAAACCAGCCTTAGTTTACTGCCCAATTTAATGCAAGAGTGTTTGATAAAAATAAGTTTCTAATCAATTAAATTAGGTGTATTATTAACATTATGCAACATAAATCATATGGGAACTATATTCTAAGATGCATCAATGTATAATTAGTAAATGTATAAGTCCTTAAATCTGTAATATAATAAGCCCTTTTTTACTTTCTTCACTACAAGGTTTTTCTTACCTTTTTACTTTATGTTCCTGTTTATATTCCTTTATTCTTCCTGAAAGATGAGTTTCATTTCTTATTTCAGTGTTCATAAATACTTAAATGTTTCATGCCTTAGATCGTCCCATTGATTTATCATATCAATTACCTCTAAAGAATGCCTAGTTGTTCGAACACAAAACACTGCAGAAATTAATGATCTTAGCTTCAACTTCTGTACAAATGTATATTTATGAGATTTGTTTGTACTTGTTTTGCCCTAACTGAAATGATGTTACGATATGTTAAATCTTAATTATATCTTCTTTTTGCTTCATGCATGCAAACACACACAATAATTGATAGGTTTCGATATCAGCCATCTTCTTAGTAAAGAAAGGGATTTCCAAGACAAAATGCGTTCTAATTATCCGAATGATATTTTGAGGAAGTTAGTTCTACAGATTGAACAGTTGTTTGAACACAAAACACAATAAATAAATAAATAAAAAATACCATCATGTAACGCACAAACATATATTTTTTTCTTCCTATTCAGACAATTAGCTCTAACACACATATGCGTTCTCAGGATTTGTTCAGTCTTAATTATTTCTTCTTTATACTTCATGAAAACAAATTGGCACTATGAATGACAGGCATCGATATTAGTCACCTTATGTTTGAAGAAAGTGATTACACATTCATACTATTCTATTGATTCTTCATGGTAGTTTTTGTTAATGGTTTAAAATTGTTACAAAATAAAGTACTGCATATAGCTATGATTTTAGGCCTCATCTACCTTACAAACATGTAATTTGTTCGATATTTAACCTTAATTAATTTTATTCCTGTTTCAGAAACGCAGCCACATACACAACTTTGCAACTTGTGTTTCATGAAATAATTTTAAGTAGTAAGTCATGATAATTTTCAAAACGTTTTGAGTAGTGATATGAGGCAGGGATTTAAAATTTTTAGACTACTTATACAAAATCTAAAACCTAGTTTCTTTGGTTCAGATGTACACTAAAATAAAAAATTGCGCACTTAGAAGGAGTTGTCAGATGGAGAAAAAATTGGCAGGTAGGAAAATTATGTACATAATAGAAATTCGTTAATATTTCAGAAATATTCAGTGATTTTTTTCAGAGTCATATAGTTACAGAGTAACGAGATCAATAAGGTGTTGACATACCTCTAACCTGAATGATGTAAGCTGCCACACGAAATGGCATAGAGTTACAAAATTTTCTGATGGTCTCCAGTGGTATTTCTTGCCAAATTTACACCAATTGTCGGGATAATTCATCAACATTCCTTTGTACAGGAGTTGTATTCCCCTCATATCCCAGACATGCTCGATTGGCGAGAGATCTGCTGGCCAAGAAAGTGTTTGAACAGCGGTAAGACAGTTCATAGTAACACTTTACGTATGTGGTCTGGCATTTTCTTGCTGCGAAATAAGGCCTATGTACAGCAAAAGGAACGGTAGCAAAGGTCTCAGAATGTCGTACACGTACCGCTGTGTTGTAAGGGTGCTTCTAATGACGACCAAAAGGGGATGGGAAATCAAGCTATCAAGGTGGTGAGGTCCTGTGTGGCGTGCAATAGAGAAAGCAGGATCAGTACGATGCCCAGAGTGTCTCCAGACACGTCTTCGATGATCTTCAGGACACAGTTGGAAGCGGGATTCGTCGCTAAACACTAAACGTCTCCAGTCAGCATCATTCTAACCAGATCGAGCTAAGCAAAACTGTAATCTGGCTCGACAGTTTACAGTCGTGAGTGACAGGTGCCGTAGAGATCGGTGCGAGCGTAGATTTCACTCTATCAGCCATCTGTGAACGGTCATGTTTGACAATCATGTGTGGGTCGCACGTCTGATGGTTGATAACGATGAATCAGGCGCTGTGACAGCTGATCTGACAATCATTTTGTCATTCCCATCTGCTGTGGCCCTAGGTCGACTGCTACCATCATGTCACTGAAATCTACCATTCTCCACCCATTCCTGACAGCATCTTCTAATCGCTGCATCACTTCGACCCATATGACGAGCGATTCTCAAATTTGCCAAACCCGCCTCTTTCAATCCAATGTATCTTAATCGGTTCAGTTTTTCTGTACTATTCATAATTATCTAATAAGCTTAAATTTACTCTTAAGAAATTTTAAGCATGTGGAGTTTTTACTTTTACCCATAAAAGCTTAAACGGTTTCAGATGCATCGTCTTGCAATTCATTTTTCTATGTTTATAAATATGATTAAATCTTTTTGCTAAGATATAATTTAATTTTTACGGATTTTTTCTGATCACAACAATTATACTAAAATATTTAGAAGTATCCCTGTCGATATGGAATTAATCCTCTAAATAAAAATACATATTTGCCTTGAGTATACGAATAAATTATCTACGTTTATCTCGATTCTTCTTCTCTCGTTCTATATATATATATATATGTATATGTATATATATATATATATATATATATATAAAATCATATATAATTTGGTTAGTTACTTTTTTGAATATGTTACCGATTCTATTACCTATCAAATACTTATCAAAGTTGTAATATTTTATAATTGGTAAAAGTAAAATAGTTTATTTAGTCAAAGATCCTAGAACTCAAGCTCGGTAATAATATTACTACACTACATGATACTTGCATGTCATGTAAAAGGGATTTTTAGACAATAACAAGCATTGTAAATCTTTCTGAAAATATTTTTCAAAATAAATGAAGAAAAAAAAAAGATTTTGCGTAATATATGCTTTTGTAAACATTAGTTTATGAAGAGAATTTCTATTACAAGATAATAAGATTTAATGCTTACTTCCTTTCATAGTTAATTTTGACAGCCATGAATATCTCAGTAAGTAAATATAAAAAAACAGCCTGATTTTTCAATATTTTGAAACTCCTTTTTTTAAATTACGTGATTTAACTGTTTTAATATAATACGATAAAAATCTTAAAAAAGATAATAACTGGTCATTATTATTCCACATCTTCAAATGAAGTCTTATTTTTCTTTCTATCAAATTTATTACTTCTTTACTAGCATTTGTTAACTCTAACTTAAATATCATTTCGCAACAGAATCCCAACCTACTAAGTCTCTTAAATGAAAATCAAGCACTTTTTTCATAAGACAATAATTTATTCTGACAGAGAAAACCAAAATCCTAGAATTATTCTCCTCTACAGTGAGGGACAAAATATAACGTAAGCGAACAAATATTAACCTCTTAGGAAAACCAGAGTTTCTTCCGACTTATAAATAACTTTTATTTACTACCAGTATTTTATTGTTTATTATTTTCCTTTGTGTTGATCTCTCTCAGAAAGAAAATTAATATTTAGATGAATATTCATCCGTGTATTTATTTAGTCTTCTCTTGCCACTAAGAATCGTTAGCAAATATGAAACCCTTCTTTTCACAATTGTTTTCTGGAATTGAGGTCAAATGAATTCAGAAGATGCTGTCGCAGCGACAAAAAACAAATGTTAGTTTTTAAGAAAATGCAAAATGACATATTCAGTATCATTATTATAAGAAGATCGATTGAGGGTAAATATTTTCTCAACTAGAAAACAAGTGTGCACGGAATATTTACTTAGGCAATTAGGCTTCATGTTTATATGCCATACTAAGAACCTATATCTACTGATTATTTTACATGTACTATTTAAGAAGAACATATTGAAAGTAAACACTATTGCTTCTATGAATATTCATACTCTTCTTTTTACTATCTCTTTAATAGCAATTTAAATATTCTACGACAAAAAAAACAGGTAAACAAATTTAAATCTTCGATAATTTACTTCTATTTACGTTTACATTTCTGAGATTTTCTTAACGGAAACTCGTGTAATATTTTCACTCAAAAAACAGTAGTTGTTTATGCATAGCATAGTAAGAAAAATTAATTTTTTTAAAAAAATTATTGAGCAACGTTCTTGGACGCGATTAATTCGAAAGATTAGTTTTAGGAATGACAATATTTGCAAAACAGGAATAATGGAATATTAATTTGTTTGTTTTAACAATGATTTGCGTTCTTAAATGATACTCAATACAAGTTCTGAAATCTTATTATTACTCGAATTCGACAAGTTCATAAACAATTAAATTTAAGTATAGATTTGCGTGTTACAAAATAACAAATGAATTATTGAAATTTTTTTAACAATATGAAACATCAAAAATGCTAATTGGTTATAAATCTTAGCGGACCTTAATTTTTGAATTATATTGGCTTTATCTCAATATTACGTTGCCAAAGAATTAAAACAGAAAAAAAAGTTAAACTGGATATTTCTCACACTAAAAATAAATTGAACATTGTCATATGTATATGTTATATCCAATTACTTAAATATTTAGACTGACAAATTTATTGGATCTTAAGACAGTGTATTTCTTATAGGAAAGGAATCAATAATCAGTAACTTTTGTAATATTTTCTCTCAAAAAACAATAGTTGTTCATGCATAACATAGTAGAGTTGAAGAAAAATTCATTTTTCAAAAAATTATTTAACGATGTTGTTGGACGCGATTAATTCAAAAGATTAATTTTAGGAATGGCAATATTTTCAAAACAGGAATAATAGAATATTACCATTTTTGGATCCAAATTTATTGGATCTTAAGATTGTGTATTTTTTATAGGACAGGAATCAATAATCAGTAACTCGTGTAATATTTTCACTCAAAAAACAATAGTTGTTCATACATAACATATAAGAAAGGAATCAATATTCAGTATTAAGTTAGGAAAAGTCCTTAAATCAGTTGGAAGAGAAAAATGCTTTATTAAATGCAATAAAGTTGTGACATTGGGCTATTCGCGGTTTCTCTTCACTAACCTTGGGGACTTTCAATTGAGATTGATTGCTTTCGCTAAACAACCTTTGCCCAACCAAAAATGAAACGTGATGAAGAACGTAATATGCAAAGCAGTTAGGAATGAAGTGAAGTGGTTAAATTAAGAAGTATATAAACTCCATCTGAAGGAGTAGAGTATCTGAAGGAGTAGAATAGCTGAAGAAGTATCAGAGAGGCGTTGTAGTGAGAGGAGGTGGAATCTAAGTGCTATAGTATAGAAAGGTGTATTTACAGATTAGTATTGAGGTCCGAGTGTAAATCGCTCGGATTGAGAATTGTTCTAGTATTTTCAGCAGTTGTTCCAGATTCGGAGTTGCAGTTGATAAGAGATATTGGTAAGAAGCTGTTAGATTATTATTGGTGGGTTGAATTATAAAGTGTTAGTAAACTTAACCTGGAGAGCACTATTATTAATGTCATAGTAGATATATATTAATAAATGTTGAAAGCTGTTTTGGTGGTTCTGTAATTATTGGTGTCGTAGTGTTTAATATTAGATATTAGTGATGGCACACAAGATAACGCCCGGGTCGACCGGGTGTTACAAAGTTAAAAATGAGTGATAAAAAGTTTCAGTCATTTCGTTATATGCCACAATTGGTTACAAAATGTGACATAAATAAGAAAGCTAAATTTTTACAAGAATATTAAAGCTAAATGTATGAAGAATATGATTTTCATTGGTGTATTTTTCTTTTTCTATGTACCATGAAAATATGTTCTAGAAAAAAATAGTATTGTATTTTAGCTCATATAACTTATTCATTGATACATTTTAGTTTATAAATAAAAAAAATTAACCAGCACGCAAAAATATCATACTTAGTATACATATTAAATATTACTTTGAATGTAATAAAGTACATGTTAAGTATCTTGTATCTGTTTTTATACTTCTTTAAGGTGCATAATTTAATTATCTTAAGAATGCTGTTCTTAAAATTAAATTCAATTATTTGTGTTTCTCAAGTAATTAATTTCAATATTTATCCATTAATTTTTATTAAATAAAACTATTAATAAATTATAATTTCAACATTCTTGATCTAGATTGAACTATATGTTTACATATCATTTAATTTCTTAGAAATAATTACATGTATGACTTAAACTTGAATAGTACAATTTGTAAGTCAATTCATTGGTTAATTGACAACAAGGTATATCCAGTTAAAGTAATGAAATATGTTTCGTAATTTTAAATAAACAGATTTATAAATATTATTTACATTTCCTTGTTAATAATTCAAAAGTATTTTAAAAAACCGATTACTCATTGATTCATGACATAAATAAGTCAATTTCGGTCTTTCGGTACATTTCTAATTCAAATATTTTTTCTGTTCCAAATAACAATTATGCGAGATTTTTCCGTATGCATTATCTATCTTGACATAACATGTTCTAGCAGTTTCTAAAAACTATTTTCAGTATTCAACTTTATTGCCACAGTCAGCAATTTTAAATCTTATTGTCCACTCACACGCACACCTTTTCTTTGATAAATTAAAGCATTCCTAATTCATTAAAGCAAATAGAAAATAGTGGAACCATAAAATGGGAAAGCGAGAATTTAAATATTCAAATGAAAACTATTATTCCATGAAACCGATTTGCTTGTGATTAATGATGGAAGATTTTTTTTCCTTTATCACAAAACATTTAAAAAAAATAAAACCGGTTGAAAAGAAAATGCTTAATAAACATTTTTGGAATACAGGACAACAAAACCTTCTCCTGCAATTCAACGATCAAAGATAGTATAAAATTGCTCATTAATAGACCTTATCTGTGTAGCATATGAAACTGGACTTTCACTTCTCAGTTAATCATTTGTCTTAAGCTTTAAATTTACAGATCAATGAGGTTGAATCATCGTATAGTGGGAGAAAGGAGAACCTGATCATAGATTGGATTCAATAGAATGATGAACTAATTGCACAGTGAGAAAAACCACACCATTGGGTGAATTTATTAGATTTATTGCAAACATTTAATTCAATTTAACGGTTGCTTAATTTAATATGACTTACCTGAGAGATGATGCAAGGTACGCCGATGTAAATGTTGGTGAATAGTGCTACATATTGCGCGAGTGTGTCGCGTGTTTGTTTAATGAGTGTCCAGTAGGCGGTTGAATTTCTTGTTTAATATATGTGCAAAATATTGGTGAAAATCTTATTTAAATGCGTCGCTGGGAAAGGTGAAAGGTTTCTACAAAGAGAAAAAAAAAAGCATCCTTTCTTCCCGAGAGAGCCGATAGCATTACTAAGCATTTTGTGTTCAATGACCTGTAGGTTTTTCTATCGTATATTTAAATGTCTTAGAGAGGCCATCCCAAATAAAAACTTTTTATTCTATGATCGTGGGAACCACGTATCACAAATTAAAACCCTCTGTTCCCTGATCGTGGAGACAAGGTATCACGTAGCAGCCTAATCATTTAACTATTTCTTTGTACTGATAAGTAATTCTAACAACGTTTACATCCATCATCATTTTCAGAAAGAGTAATTTGACGAATAAATAAGTGTATTAAATTATATGGAGCACAAAAAGGAGATAAATATTCAGTCATTTGCTTTAGAAATCCCTAAGGATTATTAAATATAATATTAGTAAGAACTAGGGAGAAACCTTATGAATATATGGGATATGTACTAATATAGTTGAACATTCCTCTTTATTTAATAATATAAAAACTTACAAATGCAATGCTAGAAAAATTAGAATAATACTTTAGTTTAAATATAGTTTATTTAATGAAACAGTTTAGAACTTTTATAAATAAATGAATAACTTAACTAGTTAGTGAACAATTTAATTTTTATGCATAAGCGAATAATTCCTAGAGAAATATAACATTACTTACACATCTTACATCTAATTGTATGCTTTTTTTAAAAAAAAATGCATAATTTTATTTTTACAGTTATTTGAACAGACATATTTAAACCTAAAATTTACAATTACATTTTTTTAAATAATTCATCTTACGTTTTCATCAATTTATTATTATATACAAATACCAAAACATTTTATTTTCATGTATTTGTTCTGGATTAAAATATCCTCTTAACATACCATTTCATTTTTTTTAAAATAATTTATAGTAGTTTCGGCCAAAACGTTTTGATTTGTAAACAATATCAATCGATAATTATTAGACAATACGGTATATATTTTCAACTTTAATAATAAAAGTTTTTTAGTTTGAAAAACCATACTTTTAAGAGTTACTTACATTTTTAGATGAGTTGAAGCTGGTAAAAAAAACAGTAAATAGTAACTAAAATAATGTAACATTTCCTTTCTTTCGATACTATTTTATTTCCTTTATTGTTTTTTTAAAAATAACAATCGTTCCAGATTTTTTTTTTTTTGATGCAATCTATTTTGATATCCCATATTCTAGCAGTTTCTAAAATACTTTTTAGCATTAAACTTCATTACCATAATTAGCCTCTTTAAATCTTATTACCTCCTTTCATTTGACACATAAAATTATATCCAGTTTATTAAAGCAAAAAGAAACAAGTAGGCTCATAAAATAAAAATAAGATATATTAAATTTTGAATTAAATATTATTCCCCGAAATGAATGCTTTTGTTTGATAATAGAAGATATTTTATTGGTTGTAAAACTTTTTGGAGTGATTATAATTGTTTATTAATGTCCTATTAAAAGTAACAAGAAGGTTATTGGTGACGGTCCTCGTAATTTTGAGCTTCGGCAAAGAAAGACGAAGATGATACAAGAGCTTGCATTATCCTCTCTAAACATGCACACCACGCCATAGTGAGGATTTGGAATCTCGACCAGATTTAATGTGGTGGTTCTTAAGTGGTATCAATGTTCGAACCTAGAATATAAACAAATATAAATGCCAGCCTCGAGTGTACCACTAAGTTTGTGCCATTTGTCCGTTGTTAGCTCTTGTACCTTAATTTTTTTTAATACATTAGTTTAGTTTAGTTTTTATTAACGTCGCACTAGAAGCAACACGAGGGCTATTGGCGACGGACCTCGTAATTTTGAACCACGGTCAAGTGACGAGGACGACACCTGAGCTGGCACCCCCCTCTCCTAACATCCACACCACGCCAACGGGAGGACTTTGGACCCCGAACAGATTTAACGTGCATCAGCCCCGGCTACACGGCGGGTCTTTGGCGGCCAAGGATCGAACCCGCGACTGAACGATAACCGCCAGCCGCTAGTCCACGACCTTGACCACTAGGCTACCGCGGCCCTTTTTTAATACATTAAACTTAAGCGGCAGACAAACGATTTAAGAAAACTCGAGACTAAAGAAGCGGAATTGCTTAATATCAATACCTAATAACCTAAAGGTTCTTTTCAGATTTCCACCCTAGCTAATCGTTCTAATTATAATTGCAAAATGTATTATCATACAAAACTTTTGCTCTTATGATCTAAACAGTCTTTGATATTAACCTCATCTAAACCTTAAAATTATCACTATATTTAGGTCATTAGTTCTTGGCCTATCTATCAAGTTGCTTATCCGTAGTTTCTATGTCACTCTTCTCATTTTCCCTTTACATATATATCATTGCATCTGCATACCTTCACTTTATTTCGATTTGCATCTAATAATCACGTTTAATTTCTGTTAGAAAGAAAAATTGTTACTTCATGCTGTCAATCCCAATAAAATTCCCCAGGTTATTGAAGAGAAAATTGCGAATAGCCCAACGTCACAGGCGGTCGTGGCCTAAAAACATTTCAGAAGCAGTAGTTGAAAAGAAAATGTTAAAGAAATATTTTTGGAACAGAGAACAACAAAATGTTCTCATGAACAAAGTCTTCCGTATGATATTCAATGATTTAATTGGAGAAGAAAATCGTTTATTAATTTACTTAGTCACAGTAGCTTAAAAGCTCGTACGATAAACATGCCTTTTTGGTCAGATAAGTAAATTAAACTACATTTTAATATACTATATTTTTGACAACTTTAAATGGCATTCCTAAACTTCAAATGACCTAAGTCCCCAACTGACACTACTTTCTGAATATAGCCATCTAGATACTAATACTGGGGTATTAAACATTCCAGTACTGCAACGATTTATGAATTTTCTATACAAAAACGATGAAGTTAAAATCAATTATTTTTATTCTCTTAGTAATAACTATTCAAACTAAACATTTAAAAAATAAGCTTACTTTTACAATAAATATTCAATATGTCCTCTATTTTTTGGGGGACAAAGATAAAATCCTTTACGTTAATTTTGAAAGCCGTATTTGAAATTGTTTGAAGTCAATTCTAAAACATTTCATCAGTACGTGCAACTCGTATTACAATAGTATAGCAATTTTATATCATCTATTACTTTCGGAATATTTTTATAAATTTACTTTTTCTAATATCAACAAAGAAAAAAAAATATCAGGAGATACTCAGATCAGTAACGCAACATTCATGTACACGCACAATTTGTTCGTTTGAGATACCACTTTATATCCTCTTCTAGATATGTAAATTGAGATTAAGTTAACTTAATCCTGTTTCTTCACTAAATTAAATGAACAGTACAAATGATATTTATATTATTTGTGTCATTGTTCTCCGTCATTAGTTTCTCTTTTAATCTTTGATCAGAACTTCTTCTCCTAATTATACGATAAGATCATTTGGTCTCATTAATTAAACGTAAATGCAGTTAATCTCTAAATAGATTTAAGGAAATAATTAAATCAGAGAAGAAGGTTAGATATCACTAAGAAATATTATTCCATGAGTTGTAAGCTTACTTCTTTCCATAAATATGTATAGCCAATTCACTGATTTTTAATTAACGTCATATCGTAGAAAAAACATAATGAATATTGTCTAAATTTCCCACAGGAATCAGGCGCGTCTCATAAGATTTTAGAGTAATTATTTAGGTTCTGTTGGAAACGAAACTTTCACCTAGTTATTATAAGAATCAGTGGATAAAACGAGGAACTGTCAAAAAACAAAGAAAAGCCAGTCCTAATTGAAATGCAATACAACAGACAGACAGACGTACAAAATATACAATAAAACTAATATAATACAAATTAGGTAGCTTGATTATAAAAATGTAGTCAAATATAGATAATCTTATTTTAAGAAAGACTGGTTGCCACTGTACGTAACAAAAACTATTGCAGAGTCATCAAGAAGCAAAGAAATAAAAAAAATATTGGTAAAAGAAAGAAAAATATCCACAAACTCGAGGACCAAAAGTAAAGTATCCACATAAAAATTATATATATATATATATATATATATATATATATATTATAAATGAAGCTTATGATTGGAAGCAAAAAAAATGAAAAACAATAAGAAAATTGAAATAAAAATATTCTAGCTATTAAAAGTATGTTAAATTATTTTATGAGTCATAAGAAAACAGTGATTAATACTGAACTGTAAATTAAGATATTTACACACAGACTTTTCTGACGATTTGGTGTTTCGTTTCAACAATAGAACATAAATTAGGACTGCGTACACATGTATAGGAAAAATTATATACATATGTATGAAGTTTACAATTGCAAGCAAACAAATTAAAAATATTGAGAAAAAGTTAATGAAAAGACTAGCAATTTAAAGAGTGGTCAAGAATTTTAAAAGTGGTAAGAAAACAGTGTGTCATATTGAAATGTAAATTTACATATTCACAAACAAACCTTTCATCCAAATTGGTGTTTCGCTTCAACAATATAAAATTTAAATGAACATTTTTGGTAAAGGACCAAGAACAGGTGTGGTGATTAGCGTCTCCGACAGAGCCACAAGAATGTAAATATGCATTTATCAAATTTAATCGACTTAATTCAGAAATGAAAATGCAATGATCAATTAAGAAACATATGAAAAAGCCTGATTTGGAAAAAAAATTAATATGGTTTATGAAAGTAAGATTTAACTACTAGTATTACTAGTTGATCACCAGCAATCCTTGTTAGAAGGACGGTATTTTTTTTTTTTTAAATCTTAACTATTGTGATGAAAAGGCGGCGCCAATCCGGGCCGACCATGATCTGTTTAAAAGAAAGTGAAGATCTATGGCAACAAACCTCGTAATTACCATTCAAGGTCAAGTAATGAGGACTACACCTGAACTAGAACTCCATAATCTAATGCTCACAAAACGCTGATGTTAAGACAGATGCTTTAGCCGGCTGTACGAAGGGTATGAGTGGCACATGGACCCATGTTTCCACGGAAACAAAACTCGCTGCGAGTACCCGAGAATGACCAATCAGCTGCTACGAATATATTGCCAGAAGAAATAAGTGTTTAGATTTTATTTTGATTCTATTCCTCTTTTATTGTCATCAACCTTCAAGAACATGTACGACGTACCGATTACGCTACTCGGTACTTAGAGAGCCGGGAATTTTAGAATAATCACCAGAATAACACCTGCGCCTTATTTCCACTCCTTCGAAAGTTCATTCATTGAAGTACTTATGTTTGAAGTCTCATTTTGATCTGTTCTTTTTCATTATTTTTGAACATCTAATCTGACGTATGGAATAAGCCACCCGTGTTATTATGTAAGTTATTTCTGTAATAAGTTCTATTTGTTTCGAAGGCATTTTTTAGGAATAATTTCGAAATTTATTGCGGAGTGCAGCTGGAAGGACCATATTGTGCTTTCTAATAATCGAGCTGATATTGTCAACACACAAATCAATTGTTTGAAAGGTTCATGCCGCAATTTAGAGGTAAATAATTAGTACACAAGTTATCCTTTGGCAAAATAATTGCTGAAATATATCACTTAGTTAGGAACATTACGTTCAAATAGAAAAAAGAAATCCTTCGAGAATTTCTTCCATTGAAATCAAGTGTCATAGGCTCAAATCTTTTTAGGCTCCAAAAAGATCTCAGTATCATGTCAAATATTCCAAAAAAAAATAAATAAAGCTGTTATTCTCTTGATCACAAACGTGGTGTGCAAATTACTGAATTAAGATAGACTGTAATCAAGTTGAAGGTCAAGATCATAAAACTACTATTAATTTCAACAGTAATGGTGACGGAGGGCCATCTAGATACATATAGAAAACGTTCCATCTTAGAATGTTAATAAGCATCGTTCGGCCCCAGAGCTCATTTCTCCAATGATGCCTATTTGGAGCATTCGGCAGAGACAGACGATCGCGAGTGATGCGTATGTGGTACGCTAGTCCCGAAATGGTTAAAGGTTAAACTATTGCTTATATTTATTCATGAGCATGTGGTATGAGCCCGTGATGAAGATTTTAAAAGTGCAGTCACTAATAATTTTCTACAGCGTTTAATTATGAAAGAAACATTTCTTTTATGTTCGTGAATAATAAACTAAGCTTCTCGTCGTCGAAGGAAGCAATAGTAAAATGACAGTTACAAGGTTACAGTTCGGCATAGAGATGTAGGCATTCATTCTAGAAGCAGTTAAATTTTTATTTTTATTGACACATATTTAAAATGCACTCTATTTAGAATTTGTATTTAAAATAAGAAAAAAAAATCCACAGAATCACCTACTACCTGGTTCCGACCCGCAAGAGCAAGAACACTCAGTTTTTGTTTGACATGCCGATTTTATAGTTAATCCCCTAATCTATAACGTTGCAAGGATATCACTGAAGAGAGGGAGATACTGTTAAAATAAGTCGTTAAGACTTTTTTTTTTTTTTTTTTTATTTTTCTACAGAAATAGGAATTCAGGCTCAGCGTAACTTTTTTGCAATTGTTTAGCCAAAAATAAATAAATGAAAACTTACATGGTCATTTATTATTATTATTTTAAGTTAAAAAATCTGTGATATAATTTGACGCAAAAACCAGTCTCATTAAATATCAGGCTCTATTTACAGATTTTTATAATGCCTAAGAATAATAAAGGAATTTATTGGTATTTTTGTTTTTTAAAAAAATAATTAATTATTTCCAAGCTGTATAATGAATTAAATACTAACACTGCTGAAATAATTTTAAAATATATATTATACAATAAGTACAGTTAACCGTGAGACTTCAGGTAGTATTTTTCTTAAAAAAAATAAGAAATAATTCTCAGTTATTTCCTTAGGTTTCATTGCCAAATCGAATTAACATATCTAATAAGAAACTTCGTTCCGCATATATTTCGATAAAGATACCGTTCAGAAATTTTATAACTCCCTAGATATACTCCCATCATCATCACACATATTTTATCGATACACGTGTGCTGAAAGTATCGATATTAGGTTCGCATCGGGGAATAAATGAAAAGAGAAAGCGTCACTAGATGAAAAGCCATTTCAATGGATTTTAAGTGCAAAATATTCTTCAACTTAGAATCTTTCGAAACGAGTACCCCAGGTCGTTATGTAGACGATGGAGAGTATGCAAATTCAGACCTGAGAGTTTTGAGTGTTCCTAGGAGGATAGTAAAACATTATTTATAGGTCATTTTTAAGTTTGTCCCAGTGAGAGTGAAAAAAAAGATGGTTTTATGATCGAAATGTTTAAGAAAATTGCAAAAGAGTTTTCGCGTGGACACTGTTTTCTTTATTTATGAAAAGAGAAAACACTTTTCGACTATTTCTGTCTCAACAATATGCATGTTCGTATTTAAGAAAAAATTTAGCACAAAGGAAAATAGTGTAGAACAATTATGAATCTGTGTAAAGCAGAGAGAGAAGGGAAAAAGATATTCCTTTTGAACTGTTTTTAAAAATAACATTTGATCCTCTAAAAAACATTTGTTGTCATTTAAATGTCCATCAATGTTTCTTTTATGTGTCAAAACGTTTACAAAAGTAACTGTTACAATTTAACTGTTATACACAATATGTCTCTTCTCCTAGAACTTTCCTATTCCTTAAAATTATTTAATTAATTTTTTTAACAGCATTTGACACATAATCTCTCTCTCTCTCTGTCACACACACACACAGACACTCAGTGAAAAAACATCAAGGTTTTCATTTATTTTTTCTCTTCAAACTGTTCTTAAGTAGACATCCTGTTTATTTTTAACTTTAATGAAATATGTACCAAAAACAATTAGGTGATATCGTTTTATTTGTAGTCTATTAGCATTTTAATGAAATCATCATGTTACATTCAGATTTAAATTTCAGAGCTAAGTTAGTAATGAATTAATTTGAAAATTATTGACAAACAAAATGCAATTCTTTAGCAAAAGGATAATTTATTTAATTATTTTTTTCACATTGTTACGTGTAGGGCTTCTGATTATTTTCATTTCTTTTTCATTCGCAGGGATCTTTGGGAACATAACAGTTATTTCTGGAAATTCCTGGAGTGTATCAAAATTTGAAGAAACCTAAAAATAAAGAAAAATATATATATATATATAAATTCGAAATTATACATCTTTGCATATAGGTTCACAAAATGTAAATAAAACGTATTAATTATTTATTTTTAAATTATGATTTAAGAAAATATCCTCAATATACTCTTTAATTTATTTGCCTGGTTCTTTGTTCTGATCAACATCCGGCAATAGAGAATGATATCTCAGCATTATCTCACGTTGAAGGAATTGTTTTTAAAGCATCAACCAGTTTTATTAACATTTGATGATCTATATACTGATGAGGTAAATAACTACAATTCTTGCTACACTATCTTTTTCAGTCTAGAAATCTTGATAGTTGAACAACATAGGACATTTGTCTTTGAGCGTGTTTAAACTGCAATTCGGATTCAAAGAACAAATCAAAAGTTCCTACCTGTCAGACGGTGGTCATCATCACCAGGTCAATATGTTGAAGTTTGAATAAATCCACACAGAGACAAGGAAATCACTATATTGACATCAATTACTTTTAATTTAACTTTAAGATGTCACAACACAACAAACATTAACTATTAGTAAATATCCTAATTCGCAGGCATAACAAATTCACTGACATAGTTCGCTTTCAACATCTTCCTTCTCTCACTTACTCAGCACTAAAACATAACTCTTTTTTTTTTTTCTTTTTCACATTTGGCGCCTAGCGACCTCTATCGTTAGTTTCAACAGAGCGGTTTACTTTTTTCAGATTTTCCTTCCAACGTTAAATATTTCTGCTCCGAAATTCTCGTGTTTTCTTCTTTTGACTAAGAAGGTTTGAAAAGTGACTCATCTTACACGGAAAAAGAGCCATGCCATTATTACTTTAACCTGCTGAATCAAAATGGTTTTATTTAGTTAACATAAAAGAGCAACCGTTATTCCAGCATCATCAAAATTTCTTCCAAATTTTAGATATCGAATTAAGCCAATTAAATTAACATTGCGCTTCTCTCTTATGCTTTGGAGCAGAGAACATTTCATACTTGCAAATTCAAAGTTTTCTTGGTTCAACTCTCTAATAATGACAGCAAATATTTCTTCGTCAGTTAGGGGAGACTCTTTTCTAATGTATTACTTTCATTTTCTAATATTTGCTAGCTGCAGGCCTATTACAATTGCTGTCAGCTTCTAATTTTACATTCCTTAAAATATCTTGTTCTTTGAAATCAATTTAAGTTTTGGAAATTGCTCATTTAATCTCTAAGAATATTTCAAGTATTGTCAAAAAATATTTGTGCGTGATAGTTTGAAATGTAAATCAACGATCCATTTTCACAGGCAAACTCTATTTTAATTTAATTATTTATTATACCATTTTTTTTAAAGAAAAATCTTCAATAATTTATCCGAAATTCTTATTTTTTATAGATTCATTTATAATAGTCATATGTAGTTTTAAACATATGCAATATGAATCATAAATATGTTGCTATACCCTCTTCAAATTATAAACCTACCGTTTCGCTTACGAAAGAGTACAATATAATGAAATAAATTTAAAAACCAACACAGGCAAAACAATAGAATTAATTGTTTTATAGTTCTCCAGAATGGAACATAACTGTGGAGAGCACCCCCTGGGCTTATTTAAGTAGTAAATAAAGATATTCTTAATTTAATAGACTATTTTAATTATTTCATCTATGCTAACTTAAGTTAAAATTAAGATCTTGTGATTAAACTTTAAAATGACCGATGTGACGGTTAAAAGAATGCCGTCACAACTTGATAGAAATAGAAAACAAATAAAATTAACTGAAGTTAGATTGGTTTGGTTTTATTAACGTCACCCTTAAAGCAACACGAGGATTGTTGGTGACGGACCTCTTAGCTTTGAACCTGTATCAGGTGACATATACAACTTCTGAGCTGGCAAGTAATTCTCCTAATTTCAGCATCCCTCAATGGGAGAACTTTGGGCCCCAACAGACTCATTGTGCATCAGCCCCAACTACTCGGTGGATCTTTAGTGGTATCAAGTCTCAAACCCAAGACTTGAAACTAAATTTGGATAGAAAAACTTTAAATCAAATTTGAAAGAGAAAAGAACGAGGGCAGAGTTAAATATTATGAATTCAGCTGAGAGATGAAAAATTCAGTGGTTAGTCATGAATATCACAAATGTTTGTTTCATATGATAGATTTTGTGAAATACAAAATATAGATACGAATATCATATCATTTAATTAAGGAATTTTCATTTTTTTTTATAAAATTAATCTACGTTCTAGAAAAATGTAATGCTATTTTTTTTTTATTTGTATCTAAAGATTTTAAATAAATTTTATTAAAAAATAGTCATTATAAAAGAACTTTGTAGATGAAAGACTGCTATTACTCATAGTATTTTCAGCAAATTTTATAATACATTAAATCACATAACCTAAGTACCGCATTTGTGTTAAGTTACAGACATGTTTTTTATATAAAACAGCTATACTTGTTATTAAATGCATTTTTCTCAAATTGTGAACTGATAAATGTATGGAACAGAAATTTGTTGACGTCAATTTGAATTTCATTATATATTTCTGTCCATTTAGATTTATTTAGAATTATACTATAGTAATTTAAAATTTAAGATTTGTGTTTATGTGTAATGACTTCATTAATATTTAGATAGCATTGTGACTTCGCATGTGTGATTACGATGCGTTTTGGGCATTTAAATGAAGATCTTGTCCTTTGGCTTGATTAAAGGATTTTTGGTGGTTTCATAGCTCACGGATACATCACAATAATACTTATAAAGACCACTTATAAGAAAGACATGTTCATATATAACACGCATACACACGCACAATAACTAGAGGAAGTGAAAAAGTCTATCTTTCTGAACGTCACCATAGGTAACGTTAGCAGTCCCGTTAAAGTTACAGACATGGGAACTGTTACAATATTATATTTTTGGATAAATTAATAACATTTGTAGAAATTTTTAAGAATTTGTTTAAAAAATATTAAAATATTCGAGCAAATGATTTCAAGCTATTTGAAGAAAAAAAAAATTAACGATAAAAGTAATAATGGTTGCATTTCTTGCTTTCGAATCATCGTGTTTTTAATTTGATGTTTCTTTTCCTTTCAAAATAATCATTATTCGACATTTTTCTCTTGGTCTAATATATTTTGTTAGTATCTGCTCCAGTCGGGACAAAAAATGATTTTGGACACGGTATGCCGTCCCCCGAAAATAAATCCACTCTTTTCCATCTCATTTTATCCTCCTCCAAGACAAATGATAATATTAATCTCTAGTAAAAACAAGTTATTGTGGGACCATTAAGATAAAGGAAGATAATTCAAGTATTTTCATAAAAACTAAGATTCGTTCAAAAAAAAACATTTTTGAAAGAAAGGCAACCGCATTACAGTACTTTCTTAAGTGGTTCAGTGGTCAAATTTAGGATGTAAGGGATTTATCTGTAGACTCAGTAAAGTTTGAATATCAGCGCAATTGATGAACACGCCAGTCTGCGTAAATCCAGATATTACTTACACATCACAATGAGCTCAATTAAAGCATACTGTTATGAGCCAAAACAAAACTCCTCGTCTAATAATGATGATAAATAAGTGTCACATCTTCTTCTTAATAATTCTCAAAACAACAGAGAATCATGAATGAGTTTGGGCAGTTAACCCTGTTGTTATGTTTAGATTAATTTGACCCGTAAAAAATTTATACATTTATATAAAAAAAATATAGTATGGAAATATTTGCATTAGATTTCATGACTTTTACCGTGAATATTTTAAATATATTCTTCTAGAAGGATTTATTTTTATTTATATTTCCAAGGAATAATTTTCAATTTATTTCGAATGTACTGTTCGAGTCATAATGTACCGATTCAAAGGAGTACTTATATTTACTTATATTATTTCATATTTTTTGAAATATTTTAGCAGAAAAGAATAACAATAATTGTTCTAACTGAATGAAATGTGTTTCGTTGACATGTGTGTTTAGCCGATTGACAGAAGAGCACATGTAAGGTTAAAAGTTTGATATAGTTGACTGGGAGCCAAAGTATTCACACCTATTGTGACGTACTATTTCTGTTTCAAGCAGTCTGTAAAGCATTTGTGACTTTGACTGTGAGTACAGAAACAAATAATTCTGGAAAATTGAGTGGCTCTGATATAGCTAAGCCAATTGAAGTATCAGACACTGAAAAAGAGATTGTATCCTGAATATGAAAAAAAAATACAAGTGATGAATTGAAAATGGTAGTCCTAACAATAGTTTGATATTGATAATTAACAAAAACAAAATATGCAGAATATCCAGTACAAGAATCGTGAAATGCAGTGGAAATTAGATACAATTCCACAATCTGGTCGATTAACAACCGCTAATATTATAAAAACTACTCCCGGTGTCACAAGATATGCAACAGCAAGGATAGAAGAAAGTATTCAATTACGCAATTCAAAACGAATTGCATTTCAAGTACATTTGTGACAGTATTCGATTCCAGAATTAAAAAATAAAGTCATAAAAATATCAAATATTGAAACCGGAAAAATGTATGAAAAGAAGGGGGGAATATCGATCGGGAAACATTTCAACAATACATTGGATTATTATAAGCTGGTATAGTACAAATCATATTGAGAATCAATGAAAGCCTTGTGGGACAGAGATACATGCAGCAACATATTTCGTGCGACAATGTCCCTCGAAACCTTTTGCACCATTTCTAGAGTTATTCCTTTTGATGATAAATCATCTCGTCACGAAAGAAGGTATGTGGATAAGTTAGCTGTTGTACGAAATTTCTGAGATAAGCGGGTAGAAATTCTATAAAAATTGTATTATCTGAATGCAGATGTTACTATAAGTGAACAATTAGTAGTACTTCGTGGTAGATGTCCTTTCAAACAGTATATATCAAGTTACTTATCTAAGTAGGGTATAAAAATAGGGCCTTATGTGACAGTAAAACTGAAAGACTTATGTACAAAGAACAGAAACTTATATTGAAAAAGAACGAGGATCAATCCAGAAAAAATCAGGTATGCGTGTAGTTAGTGATCTCACTTATTAATATTCGGGACACAATATTACGTGTGATAATTTATTTCACATAATGTAACTTGGTGACTATTTCTTTTAAAACGAATTATGATTATGCTTGGAACTATTAGAAAAAATAAACCAGAATTTTCGGAAAAATGTAAAACAATGAAGTGCACAGCCCAGCCTTTTTATTTTACAGAAGACACGACAGTAGTTAACTACACCCCCCCAAAAAAAAAAAAAAAAAAAAAAAACAAGAATGTTATTTTTATGAGCACTTTGCATCTTGATAAAAAAAAAAGTTAGCAACAGACCTGACAAAAAACTACAAATGGTATAACATTATAATGCTACTAAAATGACAGTGGAAACCCTTGATTAACTTTTGAATATGTACACTTGTAAGAAAAAACAAATCGATGACCTATGATAATATTCTATAATACAACACGGTTGTTACTCCTGCTTACAATGTATTTATCTTATGGACTTCAGTAGATAGGAAGAGGCGTGAAAAATATAGCCAAATGAAGGCTGTTTTTCAAAGAATTAGGGAAGTCCTTTTTTCCCCAATACATTTAGGGAAGACAACACCTACCAAGAATTGAGGACGCAATCAAAGTAGTAACAAAATACTGACAGAAAATGAAAACATATCCTCAGGTTCTGCTCAGAATACATCATTGTGTAAAAAATGTACAAGATGCAAGTTTTGCCCATCAAACAATGGCAACATAACTGATATCTTATGTTACAGTTGTAAGAATCATATATGCAAATATCATGTAAAATATAACGGTCCAAATTATAAATAAAAGCATATTTCGATTTCAAATTTATTGTGTTATTTTTATGTTTTCTTTATATTGTTTTATCTTTTTTTGCATATACGTTACTATTCCTTAAATTACTTTTTAAATGACACCTTCCACTTACTTCTAGAAATGATAATATTCTGAATCGGATCATATTGACACGAACACTACATGCATGTAGTAAATATGAACACAAATGCAGGGTTTAGTAGTGAGACTGACGCTGTAAATCCTTTTATTTTGATCTCAAACATATTTACTTATTATAAGTTCATATACGCACCTCTTCTATCACATATAAATCTCAAAGCGAATCTTCCAATTTTCCAAACAGTGCTGGAAATCTTTTTTCTTTAAACTTTTTTGAGACGTGTGCCGCATTCACTTTCACAGATTCAATGTACTCAAATCTTATTCTTTTAATGCAGATTTCACTTTAGGAAATAGATAGATGTCACAGGAATCCAGATTCACTGAATGAGATAGATGATCTAACACAGAATGTCATACAGGGCTTAAAACCTCTTGACAGACAATGTGGATGAAAATAACATCTAAATGAGAATAACTTCGGTTAACCACTATAAAATTATTTACTTTACACTAGATTTGATAAGATATATTACCTGTCTGAATCAGTAATCATTCTTTACTATAATGATTTACAATTACAGTCTGCAAGCCGTGGTAGCCTCGTGGCAGCCGGATTCTGTCAGTCTTTGATCGATCCTTGATGCCACTAAAGACACACCAAGTAGGTAAGACTGATGCATGTTAAATCTGTTGCGGCCAAAGGGTTCCTGTTGGCGTATGTGGAAGTTAAAAGAGAGGGTGCCAGCTCAGGTATTCTCCTCGTTACTTGGCAGAGGTTCAAAACTACGAGATCCGTTGGCAATAGCCTCCATGTTTCTTCTAGTGCGATATTAATAGAAATCAAACCAAATTCAATTACAGTCTACCTGTTTCTGAACATGCGTTTAAGCTTAATAAGAATATAAAATGACAACGAAATTCAGGAATGTTTCATTATACCTTCAGACAATCAATATATATATATATATATATATATATTCATTTTTTATTGATTAGAAGGAATATTTCTTAAGTTTTAATCAGATTCTATTACGTGTCTTATTACAAGTAAGGCCAGATTTCTCTGTAGGAAGTCAAACAGGTCACATATGCCCATATTTCCGGCACAATACATTTATGTGTTAATATTTTAAGAAACTATTAAACATATTCTGTGAGATTAAAAATTTTGCAAAAGAGTACGATTTTAATTGAAATTTATTTTTTTATTAAATAAAAATGGAGATAATTTATTAGTTTAAGGAAGATCCTTCCTTTAATGCTGCTATTTTAAGAGAAAGAAAAGTTACAAAACTCATGCAGACACGTGCATAATCTCATAAGAATTTTAAAATAAATGCAGAGTTAAGAAATATTTTAAATACATTTATTGTGTGCATATTTTGTAAACTCCTTTGTAACTTGATTCAGTTTAATTTTATTCAATTAAAATTCCTGTATTTCAGTTATTAATGTCAGAACCATTAAATGCATGCCTACAAATATTGCATTGTACTTTTACAAACATTGACATAGAAAGAATATGAGAGATATTAAACCTGCTTGCATAATATAAACAACAGTTTTTTCTTATATTATATCATATCCAGGAACTTCCATTATTTTACTGATATGAAGAAGGCATCGCAGACGAATGACAAAGCAATACGTGCTAAATACCTATATTTCTCGATGTTTAATATTGCACGCTGCCAACTCTTTCATAACAGATATTCAATACCGTTGCATAGAATATGGAGCCTTCAGCAAATTCTAAGCTTTTATGATAATCTTGAATATTCCTAGGAGCATGTTAAAAGATTATTTATGGGTCATTTTGCAAGTTCGTCACTCTCAGTGTTGTAGAAAAGTAGTCTTTAGTGTTGTTATTTTATGATCGAGAAAGACTTGAGTGAATCTCTTTAAATATTAAAGCACTAGTCTCTTTATGTATGATGATACGAACAACTTTTCTACATTTCAGGAGCTTAAAAATAATATTATCTCAGAATTCAACCTTCAGCAGTAAATTAAATATTTGCTATGGATTTAAATATTTCCATGAGAATAAAGTTACATTTTAAAAGAAATAAATTTCTATGGACTCCAAAAAATATTAAAATTTCAACTGAAATTATTTTTATTTACTTCTAATTTCACAATTCCTGTATTTAATGTTTAAAACCACTAAGCATGAGAAATAATTAATTTTACCAAGATTGAGGAAACATTTCATTTTAATCAATTTCATTTCATTTAAGTGAAACAATTGCTTTTTCTGTACTATCAGAATCTGATATTATTCGGAATGTGAATTTTGTTCAAAATAAAGGGTTTTTAACGTAAGCCTTTCATTCGGAAATTAAGAAAGTGTTATATATATATATATATATATATATATATATATAAGTGTGTGTGTGTGTGTACGTTTCACTATTTATTTGGTTTCTTTTAAAATTTATTTTTTGATTTAAATTTTCAGAATTTATTATTTTTTTTATATTTTTTGTTGTGATAATCATTGATTATTATTATAATTTATTGATGAGCAGAATTAGGCCCTTATTTCTAGAGTTTCCCTTTTTGTATTTTCAAAAAAAGTTAGGGTGTTATAATTTTTTAAAAAAAATTCAATTTTCATGTTATTTTTGTTCAGTTTCCTACTCTTCTGATTTATAATTTTATATTATCTTGTCATGCAATTAATTATTATTTTGTTTGTTTTGTTATTATCTAATGGCAGCATTACTGAATATATTACGTGATTTTTTTTTTAAATTATTATGTCTTATAAGGTGAATGATGTATTTCTGGCATTATATTTGCATGCATATATATTATACATTAAATTATATCTGTGGTGTTTTGCCTCATTATTCGGCTGTTGTGTTATAATTTAATCTAATATATGAATGAAAAACTATTAAACTTGGAATTGAAGAAACATAAAAATAAAGTAACTTCTTTATTTGTTACCGCTGTTGAATATCTAAGGTACCTATAAATGGAATTTGAACCCAAATCACAATCTTATTTTGTGATTTAAATAAGAAATCTATCTTAGCTTATCACTTATTCTTAATTTTGCAAATTTCTTAATTTTCTATCTCCCTCCATTTTCCTTTAATTGCATATCGTTTATTTTTCTCATATCTAAATCACAATTTTCTAGCTAATTTATCTAGTTAAGTGTCCTTTGGTTTAGGAAGAATTTGTTATTTAAATGAATTTCAAAAAGATGAGAGTCTCCATGGATATTGAAGTGAAAATAGCCCAATGTCGCATACTGTTATTTACGTAAAAATTTGTTACATTAACATAACAAATATTTGCATTAAAACATCATATTGTTGTTTAGAAAAAAAAATTATCGTGAAATTAACTTTTCGAATTTTTTCTCAGAAGTTAAGCAAGTATATATAAAAAACAAAACGGCCCGCCCCATGGCATGATAAATGAATGACTCTTTTATTTTTGAAACTCTAATATAATCACAGTCTAGAATTGCAAATACATTCATGACAATATTACGCACATAATAAACAATCATAAAATAATAAAAATAATAATAATTATTCCTTGTTTGAAATGAACATAATTAAAAATAACCCTTAAGCAATAAATATAAGTACGTAAAATTTTATTATTTTTAATTAAAACGTGTTCTTATAAATTGTTAAATTATATAACCGAGTCGAAGAGAAATTCGTTAAAGATTCTTAAAAAGAAAAAAAAAGTGAGTTTTTTTATTTTTTTCGTAATTATTCAGTACAAGTAAAATTCTCAAGATACAACAATGCCACGATATTTAGTAATAACGTTCTTCTATTTTCTAAACATATGTAGGAAATCTAAAATGTCACGTTAGCAATGAGCAAAACTTTGACTTCTTGGTCTAATACCTGTAATGTTGCTATAAAAAAAAAAGAATTAGGTTTGAATTATCTTGATGACTTTGCATCAGTTATACAGAACTCTGCATCACTGACTGAATTTATCACTAAATTATAAATTTTTGAAAGAAATTGTAAAGGTTAAAATATCCATACATTTGGGACAGAGGAAAAGACTGACCACGGAGAAAGTAAAGGATTTTTAGACAAAATCATAAATGGCAAGAACACTTGAGTCAACATTGAGTTTATTAAATTAATAAATTAAATTTGGGTGAATATCATTTTTAACGATTACATACCTGACGGAGAGAGGATGATTGTAATGCCCCGCCCTGAACACGTAGTGTGAATTTTGTCACGATTGTGTTTTATGAATGTAAAACGGTTGTGAGTTGAGATTATGGTGACAAATATGACAAAAAATTTCTTACGAAAGCTTCGCACGAGAGAAGTAATGAGTTCTGCAAGGGAGTTGAAGTGAAATTTTTTTCTCTATATGCTTGACAACACACACACACAATCCTGGATATTATTATTCAATTACTCGTTGTGGGTACTGGAATCAGTAACCGTCTAAAATTAACTTCCACATCGTAATGATAGCGAGCACAAACCAAAATTAAAATTAATAAAATGAAAGCTATGAAAATGCATTTATCAGAACATTAAATAAAACAGATAGTTAAGTAACGAAAGAGACAACCACCCCAAATATTGAAGTAAAAAATTAATTATCTAGAATTTAAAGCATGTCAAGTCTTATAATGTAAAATAGTCGTTAAGTTATTAAAATTTATTTAGCCAGAAATATAAAAAATTATACTAAACATGGAAATAATTAAAAAATAAGCCAATAATTAAAAAATTGCGACACAGTTCAATATATACAAACCTAACAAAGACCTACAAATCTTATGTTAAGAGAAAAGAATAAGAAGTTAATTTAAAAAATAAAGACACAACATTTCAAAATCTGATACAGACTTCGGTCTGAGAATAGGGAATTTTCATTATTAATTTGGATCCAGCCATCACACGTTCAACGAGTTATATTATAAAAAAAGATGTTATAAATCAAAATTAAAAATGAGTCCTAATTTTAAAAAAAAATGTTTCAAAATAATAAAGGAAATATTAGCAAGAATATAAATTCATTTAAACCTTAGTGAATTAACGTAATCCGTTAAAAATTAGTTCAGCATATTTATACATATTATTCAATAATTTTATCTTGAAAAGAAGTATGAAACATAAACCTCCAAAAATTGTTTTCACTAATAGATTTTTAGCAGTGAAACTATATTAATGAATATTGATTGATTGAATTGGCGGATCAAAAATAGCATTTACTTATTTATTTTATTATACATACATGAAAACACCTCCCCCAAACGAACACGCACCCACGTGTATATATATATATATATATATTTCCATTCAATTTTTTTACAGATATGGCTCACAATAATTCTGAAGACATAGTATCTTCGTTTCTTCCTTTTATAATCTGAATTAACAGTTCGTTGTAATTCCTTAGTATGATTCTACCAATGCGAATGATTTCAAGTGAAAGTTTTGAAATAATAAGAATAATAATTCAGTTTAATGGTTCAACTTGTTTATTCGCACTTGGAAAAATCTGTTGAGATAAGATTCTAGGATACATATTTAACTTAACAATGTTCCTTGAATTCCTTTCAAGTTAAGGTAGTGATGGAGAGATATTAATCATAGAGAACTTTCAAATGTAGTTTTCTATATTTAAAGTTTAGATACTACTTCACTTGATGATATAGTTTTCATGGAATACAATCAAATGAATTTTGTAAGGACATAAAATATTTTTTTTTAAATGCATTTGTAGCTCATAGACGCACTTTCTAAAGGTCAAAGAATATCAATGCGATGCGTATAAAGTGGTAAATAATATTTATACACTGGATGAAGAAATATTTCTTCATTTCTTTTCTTACGGGTTACTATGATACAGTGTACCCACTAAGCGATCATTTAATCTATTTTGTGTTTCGAATAAGGAATAAAATAATAATATATTCATATCCCAAATGATTTTTTTATAAGCGTTTTCAATTATTCCAGCTGGTATATTTCTAGGAACAAATGGCATTTATGTAACTATTACTTACAAATATCTAGTTATTTATATTAGCAGATAATATTATTACCCATCTGTATAGGATAAAACGACGTCATTGTTGATCAAAGGTCAAAAAATAGTGTTAATGAGTCTTTGGAAAACTGATGTGAATTTCATATGCGAAAAAATACTTTCGGAAATTAATATTGTCCTTCCCAAGTGACAAATGCATATTTTCTAATCAATTTGTTTACTTCATCACGATAAACACTCTTTTTTGAAATTTAATATTACGGATTACTCACAATTCCTGTAATTGACTTGAATTATCTTCAATTAACGGTAAGGAGAATCTATCTTTAACTATAATTTTACTTACCTTTCTGTAATCTATATAATTCGTGGAGTTCCATCTTTCTCCCTAACAATAAAAATTGACTAGAATCTCAGGAGAACAAAGTCTTTGCCATACTCTAACCATTCAACTATTTGAGCATCAATAATCTTATTTTCGAAAAACATCACAGTCGTTTGTTGATTAAATTTTATTCGGTCTGTAATATAGAACAGACAGGTGCACTTTATCACTACTGGGTTATGAAATATTACGCCTATATTTTCTTCGTTCAATCAAAATTAATATTTTCAGATAAGATTGATAAAATATTGCTTCCTTCATATGGAGACAATTTTTTTTATTATGATTCCTTAATTTCTTATAATTTATTATAGCTTCATGTTACATAATCACATCACTTATATCATCATGGAGAAAAATAGCTTACGGTGAACCACATGTGAGTAGAGCGATTAAAGTTATATATATATATATGTGTGTGTATATTTGCATTTATTTTTTGAAGATATCTTCTAAGAGATTCATTTTACACTATCCCTAATTCCCATAAAATTTAGTTCCACTGATTCAAACCAAATTTAATTTATTAAACTATATTTAAAAAAAAAAACATTAACGTAGCTAAAATTGCTGTATCTATCAATTAAGTAATATTTTAATTACTTACATGAACTCTTTTACACATATTTGCCTGTTTAACAACATTATTAGATGTTACATTTTCGTTGGGTTACGTTTCTATATTTATTTCAGACGCTTTATTCTAAAAATTTTGACGTGTGAAACATTTTAAATATCTACTCTTACGTGTACAAAGCTTAAATAAATGGACTTCACCATCACAAGTGAAATAAATTTAATATTATGATCAAAATTACCTAACAGTTTAAAATTCACAAAATTATCGGATTGTTATTTTACTTTATTGTTCATACATTTACTCTTAAAAAATCATTTTTGTTAACTTCATACGCTTTAATTTTTTTCCATAGATTTGCGTAAATCTTTGCATCCATACACTACTAATTTATGTTCATGTTTATTGTTGATACTTATTATAATACATTTCATTAATGCGAAATTTTTTTCTTTAATTGCATACCCCTTTTTTTATATAATATTCCTGTATTCCTCGGATTTCTAAATTTTAGTCTTACTTTATATTTCATGCAATTAGACTGAAGTAGATGCGATCTCAAATTCCTTAATTAACGATTTTTACAATTTTTCTACCTTTAAATAAATAATAAAGCATTACCAGCAAGCGATCATTTAGCAAAAATAAACTTTGGAACGTAAGATAAATTAAACAGTTTAAAAGCATTCAAAATTTCACTATTCAAACAGAAATATTTTCATGAAAATCAACATAAAATGGATAAATAACTTTTTTTTCAATATCAGAAAAGATTGTAAAGATAATTGGAACGAAAATTATAATGCAATGCTGCTCCTCTGAAAGCTTTGTTGACTCATTAATTGCTTAAAATCAAATAAAAATCACCCAGTCCACAATTATTCATGCGTAAATCTAGTTATGTACACATTTACATATTTTATTTGCATATTACCTTTTAGACATCCTTTCGCATCGCAGCCTAATCAGAGAAGTTCTGAAAATTATTGCCGCAAATCACGTAACATTAACAGGTCTGCCATCTATCGGAGTAATTTGAAACTGCCGTTTCCTGCTAATGTTATTTCTTAACAGAACGAAACATGATAAGTTTTCAAGTTACGCTTTCTAAGATAGACTGATTATAATTTTTAATTCTGTGCTGGAACAAGCTAACATCATTTAACAACTCTAATTTGGGCTCCCTTATTTCAATTAAGATCAAACGAATTAAATATTAAGAGAATTATAGATAGGAATTAGCTAATTTATAGAAAAGGTATTGTCAGTATTCTTTTATTTCAGACAAAAAATTAGAGTTATTTACTTAGAATAAGAAATCAAATAAAGAGTTTCAAAATGTGTCCAGATTTTTTTCATTCGTCCTCTGAATCAGAAATATACTTTTGAATAATTTTTATTTTCTCTTTCTTCAGATTCATCTCAACATTTCATATCTCATTAACTTTCTTAACTTATACTTTTCAATTAACAAAATAAAAGTACAGCCGACTTATACCTTATAATATGTTTGTATATTTTACCAATAAATGACACAACATTATAAGAATTGAAACATATTTCCTTCAGTCCAAATACAGATTTATACCAAGGTGTTAATCCCGCTCCTAAACATTAAAGTTAATGCGATAGTGAAAAATACTACAGGATTTAGAAGTTAACATATATTATATTAGTACACTATTAATAAAGATTACAAACTGTTGTTACAGATTGCATGCTAGCAGAGGAATTGGACATTTCGCAATTTCGTATTCCATTTAACATAATTTTTGCTAACCCTAAATTCTATAAGGCAAATAAAGTTTAATTGACGATTGGAGCTCAAATATTCTTTGATATTTAGCAAAATAATATTTTTCTTACGAATGAATCATTAATATTCAAGGAAACAGTTTTCTAATATATAGCTTGTGGTGCTTTTTAGGGGGAGGAAACATAATAATAATTTAATTTCTCTAATAGATCAATTGATCTAAGAAAAAAAGAAAAGAAAACTCTAGAAGTTTAAAAATGTTGAAGAGTCTAAGAAGTAGAAAACATTTTCGTGAAACCTATCGTAGAGATAAATTAAAAAACATATATATACTAACCCTTCCCAAGAAAGAAAACTTAAAATTAGGTGAATAAGAAGGTTTAGCCAAAAAAGAAACAGATGATAGAAATATATAATAAAAGAAACATATATAATTTTATATCAAAAATTAAGTTTTGGACCTTGCAATATAGGAATGGAGGAAAGTGCAGACCTCTACCTAGAAGACTTAGAAGAAAGTCCCGATAAGGTCAGAGCATTAGTGGAATAACCCGAAATTCTACAATATTATACATTGTTCTACATTTACAAAAGGGAAAAGAATAAATGCATGGCTTACGCATTTTATCAAGGACACTTATCAACTCTTAAAAAAACTGTTGGCTATTTATTGAGCAGCGAACTTTTTCATGCCCTAAAACGTATTGTAAAATAATTTTAGACGTTTTTTTTTTTTTTTTTTTTTTTTTTTTTTTTTGTTGTTGTTGTAGAAATGGAACGTTTGAAAAAAGAGAAAAAAAATTAACATATACAAAATACTTGTTGCACTTGAGCCCATTTCTGGATGTTGAGGGTGTTCTGAGACTTGATGGGTATTAAATAAAAGCAAATTTAGCACTTAACGAGAAGTATTCGATTTTACTTCTCAACAACTATAAGTTCATTTTTCGTATAATTAATTATATTCATAGTTTTCATAATTTTTATATAGATGCTGAGTAATATTATTATTATTATTCATTAGATTGATATTCTGTATCATTTGGGACAGAAGTTCAGTTAATGGTTTTTAAACAATGCGTTATTTGCTTAAAAGTAAGTAACAGGAATTCCCAACAAATAATGACAGAATTAAATCACATTAAGCGAACCAAGAATTAAAGTTAATTTTGCTGATTCGTTCTCAATGAAAACTTTACAAATTTAGCAAAATATTTTGAAAAAATACTATATTTCTGTTTTAAAATGCTTTGCGGTGAAGGCTGTAAAATTTCAGATAGTTAATGGATTGATTCTGAAGCCTTCTTAAATGCTCAATGAAAATGTTTACAAGTATTTCTCAAAGAAATAAAAATGCTGAAATGTTTAGAGATAATAGGACCAATTTTATCGAAATAAATGATGAACTAAGTAAAATTGTGAAATATCTATTTAAAGGCAAAAAACAAAAAAAAATTGAAGATTATTTATATTGATGTTGAGATGGCATAAAATGAAACTTCAATCATCATTCGTGATCTCCTTTTGTAGGTTTTGGGGAGCTGGGATAAATTCTTTAAGATATCACCATAAACGGAATAGTTTGAAATTGTCTTTTAATTTATGAAAATAATTTTTATTTTGATCACACAAATTGAGGAAGTAGTCCATTCTATACAAATTGAGGAAGTAGTCAATTTTATACAAATTGAGGAAGTACTCAATTCTGTACAAATTGAGAAAGTACTCAATTATATACAAATTGAAAAATTACTCTAATTCTGTTATTCCTAAGGATCCCAGAATGAAGGCCTGAAATATGGTATTTCAGGCCTCATTCTTGCACAGTTTTTGGTTGATTCATCTTTGTTTATTTTACGCTAACTTGATTATCTTGATACACCCACGAATAAATTAAACTGCTGGTAATTATTTTAAAAAGCTATTTTGGAAAAGGTAAACCAAGGAATATTTCAACAGACTGCAACAGCGACAAACTAGTCTAGAGGTCATGTGAAATTTAATAAAGTTGACATGGTACTTGTAAAAAATTTGGAACTTTCATGCTATTTGAACTGTCTTCTTACTTGCATTATCACAATTCATCCCGAAAAGAATAAAATTGATTCAGTTTTGATTCTTAATGATAAAAATTATACATATTGACTTCCAGTCACAAAAAACTGTTGCTTTAACTTTTGTGTATTAATGTAGAGTATAAATATGAGGAATTAAGGTACTGGGTTTGAAAAAAAATGACGCATATAATTCTGTAAAAATTGCTTTGACAATTTTTGTACATTTTTAGTAATTTATTTAGAATTTTATTGAATTATAATTAAGTTAAATTTAAGGATTAAGTAATTATCGATTTATCTGTGTCATTCCAACTAGAAGATGCTATCGTTATTTTACCATGTGATCCTTTTTCTCTCAGGGGTGTTCCGACGTAGAGTGCAGAACGTGCGTGTTCGAAGACATCCGAGCATAGAGGATGTCAGAGACCAAAATTATCAGTAAGCAGGTTTGCCTCATGTTTTCACGGCAAATGTTTTAAAGAAAATGCTGGAAATCAAAAGAAGTGAATTATGGTAATTCCTGTAATTAGTACATCAATCTAAAATTTCGTGTGTTTAGTGTTTTCTTTTACAATCTTTGTTACTTCTAAAAGAAGCGAATGTTTATCTACTAAAAAGATAAGCAAGTTCTAAGGGATAAAAAGAAAGGAATTATCATAGAAAATCTGCATGTGACCAATGGACAATACCTCAAAAGTTCGTATTTATTAGCAGAAATCCGACATTGATAGCCACTCCTTTCAGCATTTATTCCAAACAAATTTAAGTAAATTTTCAAGTTCAATGAAAGTGAAAAACACACATTCATGTCTTATGTTTAAGGGCGAATGTGAAAGATGGGCTAGAAAGTATTAAAGAAATTATCCGTTTTCAAAGGAATAGTTGGGAAACTTGCTGAAATTTTATATCTTTGTAATTTATTTAGCTTCCTCTACTTGTAGAAAACAGATTATGAGTAGAAATCAATAAAGTCAAAACGTCATTCCATTTAAACAGCAAAAGAGAATAACATCTTTATGTTTAAATTATTTTATATTTCCTATGGATTTAATGTACGATTATTTTGACAGTATGTAAGATAAAAAGAAGAACCGTTTTTGTTGGATATCAATGCATATTTGCTTTCCCTTCCCTTTACGTAAAATAGAATGGGCCATACCAAGTAAGCTCCGGCTGCGCATGCGCGCAATGGATGGCGAAATTCTTTCCTAAGAACTAATACATCACTATGATTCCTGTTGTTGAATCACCAAGCGTGAAATTCACGCTGCTATGTATTTCCGTAAATAAACCATCTTTTCGTAACTGTGTCATGGTTCTCACTGCGTTTACTTCCAACAGTCTTAATGTGTCTGCTTTTTTTGTAAAGTATAAGATAATATTCCATTAATTTAATGAAATTTTCTGCAAGTTGCTTTTTTGAAAAGCATACTAATTTTTACTTTTGTTATCGCATATATACATTTAATCAAATTCTTAGAATATATTTCTGCTTATTAACATATGTGTGTGAGATATCTTTGCTTAAATGCACCAAATTCTATCAATCGTGTTATGAATCACCATTGAAATTCTCCATTTTTTTTTATCTGTATGTCAAAATGCAAATTGCAAAAAAAAAAATGCATGCTAGAGTTATTAACTTAATTGTAACGTTAAGTATGTTTCGATACATTAAATTTAAAGAAAATGTTTAAGAAGAAAATAACTTTTAATACAAAACACAAAGATATTTAAGTTTCTTAAATTCAAATAGATAATTTTACTTCAAGGCAAACTTTTCCATTAAATATGCTGAAAACTTATTCTAATACGGTTGCACAGTTTTGAAATACGATTATTAAGTATTTAGTAATTGTTTGAACATACAGTGGTGTTATCATATAATGAAGTAAAATAAACAACCCTATTCAGCAATCCCTTACGACTTTAAAATTCTATGAGTTACAAAACACGTTTAAAATTAAGTTTCGATCTATAAGAAATGTTTTATTCATTTATGAGGTGTAAATAAATAATTTTTTTATAATTTAATAGATAAATCGAAACAAAAAACATAGCAAAATGCTTATATTAGTTTTACATTTTGATTTCCAAAATCTTTTTAATTACATTAAAAGATGTTTCTGAAAACTAGCAGAAGCATAAATCCCAGTGTTTCTCTAACGGGTGTTTTCTGGAACATTGCTGCTACATGAAATTAGATAAAATGAAAATTCAAATTATTAGTAAATTAATATGCAAATTATTTTTATTTAATTTTCTCATAAATATCTACACAGTTTTAATTTTCGATTGTTACAGCTTTGTATAAAAATTCAAGCGATCCGTTATTCCAAAAAAGCTTAAAACCACTTGCATAAATATCTGAAAAACATTGTAACAAATTCAATTTCCTATCTATTAGAACATTTAGAATTTTCGAAATAATTTTTTTTTGGACAGCTGTTCCAATGTCTCCTTATTTCTTTCGTCCATTGGAATCTATACAATCCTCATTGCCCAAATTCGTTTAACAAAAGAAGAAACAAATAAGTCTTTCGCTGTGGTCTAAGGTTAAATTTTCTATCGCTTATAAACGAAATGCCTTCACCTCCAATTTTAATAAACTTATTTAAAGAGGTAGTCAAAAGTGACTCCTAATTACCTTTGTAACCATAATTCGATTAATTTCAATAATCTCCCTGTTTGCAATTATTAAAACTGAAAAATTTTCAAATTATATCCATATTATCCTAAGTATTGATTTATAAGAGAACACTGGTATATTCGAAAGCAGAATTCTTACACGTTCTTTGTCAGATGATGTATTTGCAAGAATTTGAGGTGACATCTTTTCCAAGAAAATTAAGTCAATAATCAGGCCCGCTTAAATTCGAAACCTTACTGATTGATGAATTAAACTTGTCACAGACTCAGCAAGTCAAGTTTTCTTTAACATATGAAGACATTTTCTTTAATTATGAGTGACGTCGAGAAAGTAAGTTTTAATTTTAAACACACTTGTTCAGAGAGCGAGTGAATGCATTACAGTGTGAGGGGGCGGCTGAAATTAAATGACAGTTTAGTGGCTTCACCTTTAGAAACGCTCCTGAGTTCCCTTGACGTTCTGGTGTCTTAGAGCACACTGACAAAATTTGTCAAGGTTGCTTAGCAACAGAAAACCAGTTTGAGAAAGAAATGTTAAATAGGGAATTGATTTTTGGTGGGGGGAGTTCCAAAATTGATAAGATAAATATAATAAATGATTATAAACTTTGGTTGTAAACACTTCTGTTTACAGAATCAATTGCATATCTTGGGATTATAGTCCCTTAATTATTGAACTCTTGGATATATGATCCACTTCTTTTTTTACCTCGCTATAAAATACATACATGTGATGGAACTCTTGCGATATCTGCAGGACTGAAATAACAGTAATATGGAAATTATCTCTGTATGTATGTATAATACATTTTGTTTTCATGCTTGAACAAACTGTTCCATGATGCTACCTTGATTAGCTTCTCATCCTTGTAAGAGGAAGACTTTTGATGCGATTAAAACATTCGTGATCTTATACAATATTCCATACAAACAGTGCTCTCTTATTTCATTAAAGAGAACCCTACTGAATATTAGTATCTAAAGGTGAAAATATTGAATACTTAGGCCAATTCATCTTTATAGTGGCATCATTCTTGTTCAAGGTCAAAAATCACTGGCTATAACAAAATCAAATTGAATGTAGTTTTGAAGAAAAGGGGCCTTGAATGAATAGAAACCGAAATTTCTTTTTAATAAAAATACAGTTTTTTACAAATGATATATCCAATGCTTCATTTAAACTATTTCTTGTATACCTGAAACTGTAAGTGTAATTCTTATTGAGTAAGATTCCATTTTTGATGCAGACAATTAGGATATTAGAATCAATTTTGTTGAAATATTCCCACGGAAACTTTGTATGCATTTTTGAGCACAAAAGAAAGATAAAGGACTTTGAATATTGTTATAATTGATGTTAAACTCTAGTATTTTCTGGCTGATATAGATTTAAAACGGTAGGTTTGTTGCAACAAAAAACTCTTTTGCATCATTAAATCTTTTTTCAGACAAGAAATGCATGTTATGATTGGGAATTCTTCCCCAAAATTCCAAACTAGTTTTTAATGCTAAACACCAAGTAATTATTCCTGATAAGAATAAATTCTCTGATCTTATTATTAAACATTTTCATTTTATGCATTTTCATGCTAGATAAAGTTTATTGGCAAACATTTTGAAACAAAAGAATTGAATTCATTAAAGCAAGAATCTTCATCGCAAAATAGGGCATAATTCTTTTGTCATGACATATAACAGCGCCATCTATAAAATACTCATCATATATTTAGGTCAATATTATTTTCACTGTTAATTCTCTTTTATCGTGTTTCATTTATGTATTTATTCAATTTCTTCTAATATTTATTAATACATATTTTGTGTAAAATAATGATTATTTTTATCACAATACTCTCACGCCATCAACACAGTATTTACTATATATAGCGTGATGGCAACTTTTAATTTTGTTTTGAATGTTTCGGTGGAGACGGGTTTAGCAGTGTAATGTTCACTACTGTACTTAGATCGTTGTTTTTGTTCCTGTTCCAAAAGTTTCTTTAGTTATGTACCCTCATAGTTATTAATAGATATGCAAGGAAGGAAAATTGATTTTTAAAAATAACAATGATTAAGATAATTATTGAGTCATACAATCATGTATGCTTCGTGAATAATTACTTTCGTAAAGCAAATACAAGGAGTTGCTATTAAATAACGGGACTGACGACGTAAAATATTTTGTTTTCAATTCATACAAATTTAATTATTATCATTTTTAATATAAACTCCTATATCCCTATATCCCTACAATCCTCCATGTGAATGTTCCTTTGTTCACAACAGAACTAGAAGTCTTCTTCTCTCAGCTCCATCAAGAAGCCTGCCTATTTCTCTTTCGCATCTTCAATGACTCAAATATTGTTCCTTTTGATGCTGACTTCACCTTAGGAAATAGGTAGAAACCGCATGGTTCAAGGTTCGGCAAATAAGGTGGATGGTCTTACAGTGGGATGCTGTACTCAAAATGAAACATCTTGACAGACTATGAGGAATGTGCCATTGAGTTATCAAAGAACAAACATTTGCCGTAAAGAATCTTTGTCAATCCCCACGATCTCAGCAATCGCGATAATTCTTAATCTATGAAAAGACCTATCATCATTAACAATTTTTTTTGTACCATCATCCGTTGTTGAAGTGGAAAGTTTACCTGGACGTGAATCACCTACAACGTCGTTTTGACCATCTTGGGAACACTTAAACTATGTAAGACGCAAGCAGGTATTAAATATTCATCGCCATACACATATTTCAATACATCATAAGTTCAACAAGAGTCTTTCCAAATTTCATGAGAAATTTTACAACATATTGTTGCTCACTTATCATTTCTCCGGAGAAACAAAAGAATAGCTCTAATGCAAATGAAGGCTATGGCTATACGAATTTATTTACAGAAGCCAAAGGCACTGCATTTGTAAGAGAAAGTATCAAGCTAAGCTTCTGTCAGTCACCGGGGTTTGGTGTATACTTACTTCTGTAGCTACATCAGTCACGGTATTTAAGAGTCCTACCTCTTATAATCCATTACCTTTATTAAAGTATATTGCAAAGCAAGGTCACTTTTTTATTTATCTTACATTTAAATTTAAATAAGAATTCTAAGTCACATTTTCCCATTTTTTCCATTTCCTATTCAATATTCTTCAATTTGGAACAAGAGCAGGCAAATATTTCTATTCCTTGAGGGTTATATCGATACGTAATTGTATTTAATTTTATTGAATAACCATAATTAAATGTTCTTATCTGCAATGAGTGTTGGAACCGTTTTGTAGTAATAAATAATGTCTTGTACCGGTGTTAACATAATTATAATAAAACTAATACGAATGGAAAAGTTTTATTATAATCATTTTTTTTTTGTATTAGAATTATTTATCATGATTTGCTTCATATAAGTGAGCGTATTTGTAAGGAAAATTACAATATCTGCATCTGTTTGAAAACGTGTCCGTATTTCCAGAGTTTGGAGATTGAGATTTATTTTAAAACTTAGCCTTTCACACCACATGACTTCAACAGAGAAGAGGAGGATTGAGATTTAAATTAATATGGTGAGATCCATAGAGTCGTTTTAATTTGAAAATATTTGCATATGTAAGGAAAGTTAGTACAGTCCTAAAAAGAACTAATTAATCATTGCATTTTTCTGAGAGTTCTTAATAGGATAGATTTCGCTGGATAAGACAGGTTTGATTATATGTCACGAATACATTGTTAACATTAAACATACGCTGGTGTTGGATATCATTAATAATAAGCATAATGACGGAACGCGGACGAAAACGGAGTTCTTGCCTCCCTCCCTCCCATTTAACAAGAAGTGTTGTTAAATAATTGGATGAACTTATCAAGCAGCAGAAGCAATTATTTATTGCGCAAGAGTTATAGAATGAAAATATTAATCTACTGTTTGAAAGGAACTCTACTGACCAAAACCCAACCACCCAAACCAGTAAGTCATCACATCCCTAAATGTAGGATACATAAACCATTGATCAATGTAATTAATTACCACTTTAATATCTAAAGTGATTTTTTCGATTGATTGATTGTTTATTAACGTCAAACAGAGAAGCAACACTAGGGCAATTGGCGATGGACCTCGTAATTTTAAACTTTTGTTAAGTGACGGAGACGACACCTGATTTTTCTCATTCTTCTCCAAACTTGCACTTCCTACCAAGGATAACTTAGGACATTGACAGGTTGGATGGTTTAATTGACATTGCAATAGAAGCAACATGAGATCGATTGGCGATGGACCTCGTAATTTTGAACCTTGGTCAATTGACGAAGATGACATCTGAGCTGGCACATATCTTTCCTATTCCCAAAGAAAGAACAACAATCGATTTAACGTTTATCAGCCCCGGATACACGATGGGTGTTTAGTGACATCAAGGCTCGAACCGACGGCTGATAAAAACGCCGGTTGTGATTCCGTGATAATTACCAAGAGGTAACCACAGCCACAACAAAAATTAGGAGTATTTCCTTTAATATAACAAAATAAATTTTTATTAAAAATTAAAGAAATTACATTCTTAAGTTATATTCTAGTTAAATTTTAAATTAAATTAGAAATTAAACCGCATAATATTTTTTCATGCATACTTATAGCTATGAGGAAGAGAGGAGGAGGTTAATTTTAAATTTTTAAGCATAGGAAAGAGATCTGTTTTAGAACAATCATCATTATTTATAATTTTTGAAAAACTCGGCTGAGTTGTGGCATCATCGTCTGAAAATTTTGTTATTTGACGTAACATGTAATTAAACGAAAATGAAACGAATGCCGCTCATTTTTTAAAACAAAACCCGTTATGATATCGGACATTCAATCAATTTCACTGATGTTCCATTCTAAAACTATTTTTGCAAGATTATTTTTTAATGCAAAAAATAATTTTTTTACATGTTCAGTTCCAAAAAATTGTTTCTAGACAAATATTGAAGGAATTGTAACTGAATTGATAAACATTAATTCATTAAAGTAAATTATTTCGTATTCACTTACCATTTAGGTAAAAATTTTGTAATTTAACAAACAATAATAACATCCTGAAAATCACACGAAAGGCATTTCGCTTTCGTTAATAAATGTTAGATCAAATATTGAATCAGAAATTAATCTAATGCTGAAGCCAAACTTTTATTCAGAATTTTAATCCTATTTTTATAATATACAGCAGTTATTGGTAGATTATTTAAAGTCATTATTAAGGAAACTTAGGCACAATACGTAATGTGAAACGGTAATAAGGCTTAATAAAATAACATGAATGAAAAAAGTCATATAATGAAAGTAAATTTAATTTTACTTTACGAAGAATAAATCGCAATATTTTTGTAACATACGTGAAATTAAGAAATCGCAAACGATAATTTAAACTTGTTAGAATGACCGAAAAATGAAAAAGAAAGAAGAGATTTTAATAGCATTTTTTACAAATAAAAAGAAACAATTTTACTAATGAAATAAAAGGTACATAAATAAATATAAGGAATGCAGAAATACTAATTAACAATTATCACCAGAATGGCATGATAATGAAATTTGACGTAAATAATCCAATTAAATTACTGAATTATAGTCTCTATATTGAAAAGCTCGAAGGGATGATTTAATTAATATTAAAATTCTCATTTACAAATTTGAACAGATTTCCCTCTTATCATATAAAGTTTCTGAAGTATTTTGGAATAATACATACATTATTTTTTAGTTTTATGATCTTCTCTTTTGTAGCTATGCAATTAATTCAGCATTATTATAACAAAGATGACTGAAACTTCACATTTTTTTTTCACTCAGAACTAAAAGAAGAAGAAGCGTAAAAATATTTCTGATGTAAAATTTATTCTAATTCCTTTATTAAAAATATATATTATTGAGAATATATTTTTCATCTAAGTTTCACATTTCTGAAATAGTTGTTTTTCAAAAAGTATCTGCTTAAGCAATTTATAGATAATATAACATTTTATAAAATTAAATTGAAGCATTATAATCTTCATTCAAACTATATTCTAAGAGGCTGAAGCGAAAAATTCGACACCCAAATTATTTTTATGAAAGAAAAACTGTTGACTTTAAATTTGTTATTGTGTTTCCTTAAAAAACAAACAGACATCATAATAAATCAAATATATCTTTTTTAAATCCTGTTATTGGACCAAAGAAATATATTTTTCTGTAATAACAACGCGAAAGATATACTCAGCTTTTTTTTTTTTTTTTTTTTTGTTAGAAAGGGACCAGATTTCCTAATATTGTAGTTTTTTTCTATACTCCTTTGATATCATTTGGGATCTAATATTTTCTAAGTTTATTTCTTTTTACAATATTGTTTCATTTTTTTTTATTTCATTATATGTTTGATCCTTAGTTGTGCCCGAAACCTATAACCACATTGAACAAATTTGAAATTTGTTGATGGGTTTATACTGAGGTCTTGAGAAAAGGAGTTAAGATTTTCCAACATTTTCTTTTCTTCAAAGAATATAGTTTTTAATGATTTGTAACAATTAATCTAGAATGTAATTCATTTTCCAGTTTTTCTTGCGTTGGTACAATGTCAAGGAATCAAGCTGAAATGATCAGAGATATTCAATAATGGAGGAAGAATTCTTATATTTTCAAGCGAACAGTTTTTCACAAAGAATAATTAATATCTATTATTTTAGCTTTTAATTTCCTAAGCAGGTCTGAATGATATTTTTTTTTTCAAAATTAGGCAAACATTATCCTGCGTTAATTTTCAGGTAGGATACTCGTATATTCTTTTATTTAAATGTCACACCAGAGTTTTTAAACAAATATGCATGAATTAAAAAATAGTAAAAAAAAAGATGTTCATTATTTGAGAAGTGATTATTTCAGCACAATCATCATTTTCGTATTAATGTACCAAAAAAGAGTGGTTTAGGATTATTAAATGTCAATGCAGTGGAAGAATATCTATCTATCTATCTATCTATCTATCTATCTATCTATCTATCTAT
>BMAW01025642.1:154897-174897 GCA_019974015.1 Nephila pilipes
TAACATACAACGACTGATGTTGGAGCAAAAGAACAAAGAAAAATCATAATTCTGAAAATCAAAAGCGAATAAAAGCTAAAAATTTCTTAGCAGAAAGTGACGTCTTGGTTCTAATACATCAAATTTTCACTTTTTCTTTTATATCTTTCTTTCTTTCTTTTTTTGGGAATTCATATCAATCTATATTTCCTTGTCATCAAGATTTTATGGTAATAACGGTTGATAATACAATGACTCACGCCTGCAGCGAGTCTGCCCGCGATAGCTTTGTTTTAAGTGGTACACACAAAATTGAAAATTAAAAAATTCAGAAATGAAGCACATGAGAAAAATATATACATGGTACTAAGTATACAGTTTTAAGCTATTGGCGGCGGACCTCGAAATTTTCAACCTCCATCAAGTGATGAGGACGATACATGAACTTGTACCTTCCCCATAATACTTCCACACCACACCTAAGGAATGACTTAAAGCCACGACAGATTTAACGTGCATCAGTCCTGACTGCACTGCGGTTATTTAGTGGCAACATGGCTCGAACCCATGACGAGACGAAAATCGCCTGCGTTGTTTACCCGACCACGACCAGGCTACAACATACAAATTCTCTACAATTACTTTAGAAAAAGGGAAAATCGTGGAAATTACATGAGATAAAATCTGAATATTGGTGTTGGACTGAAGAAATTTATGAAGTTTATGTTCTTCTGGATATTCTTACATATGAAAAAAAAGTATATTACAAATTAATTTACATACTTATTTTGTTATGCTAAAGATTTTAATATGCGAATAAAAAGTATATGCGTTACTGAAATTTATTTGTGCAAGTCTTATATTTAATGCCCAGAGCTCAAAGATTCGTATAAATATAAACTTTAGTAAGTTTTCCTTTCAAAGAAGTGTTACCGTCTAAAAATAAACTTTGATCTTATAAGGGGATATTACATTTTCCAAAGAAAAATATACTGTGAGTGACATGGAAACTTTAACTTGGTTAAGTCCCGTTTTTTAACAATAAGAAACAACAATAATGCAGACTGCACTTTCTTTTTTTTTATCTTTTTGAAAACACATATTTTTTTTTACGATTGTGTTTCATGTAATATACGGATACAGTACATTCTCATGTTATTTTAACTTTCTATTTCTGAAGTTTATTTGAGGATGCTTTTTCTTAAGATATCTGTGATTTCCAGAATCTTTTGAGAATAGTGAAGAAATCCATAAAGCCCATTTTTCGCTTATAATCATTTTCTCAGAGTCGTCTTTCATCCGATTAGAATGAATAGCAATGAATCTCATACTAGCTTATTTTTTTAATTTTAGTTTTTTTAATTTTTATTAACGTCGCACTAGAAGCAACACGCAATCTCATACTAGATGGAACCAAAATGATTTTTAGTTAAAATTCTGTTGCTTCACTTTTTACAGAATAAAGACAAAATATATTTTGAACTATCTGTCATGTATTATTTAAACAACAAAAATATATATCTAAAGTTTATTTTTCTTTTTAAATAATCAGACAAAAAAATGCAATAATTAATTTAAGAAACATAATATGTATGTTCCTTATATATTCGTTCAAAATATGTTATTTAAGATATAGTTTTTATAGTGTCCATTTTTGGGTCGCTTTTTGCTTTTCAGTATGCCATGAGGCAGCTCTTAGAACAACGTATTTCTGCAAACTCAAAGTTAAGCAAATTGCGAGTATTCTGCGTATGTAACTTGGTATTAGATTTATACTTGTGCAAGATTTATACTAGTTGTATTAGATTTATACAAAGGGGTCTCAATTTATCAGGACTGCTGAAAACGTACACAATGTTCGATTAGCCTTATAATTCAATGCAATTTTTTTTTTTACATAGGTGTTTTAACTAATGCTTTAGAAAGGACAGAATATTCCAAATTTTGTAAAATAATTAAAATATATTCTAAATATTTAATATTATGTACCTATTAATATATTAAAATTCTCATGAAGGAAATTTGAGTAGATTTCACTGCGGGCAAAATATTTTGTATATTAACAGTTCTAATGAGTGGTAGTAGTTTTGTTTATAAAATCAAGTATACCTTCTTTTTAAAGTATACCTATTGCAAATGAAATCATGTTTTTAAAAACATTTTTAAAAAATAAAATATTTGAAACATTTCAAAATTTTAAAAAAATAGATTTATTTTTTTTACTTTTTTTTAAAAAAATAATGCCGTATATATGACTAAATATAGTTACAGTTTAAGTAGTTTATTATTTTTCTATACCAACAAAAATTTTGATTGTTAAAAATATACATATTATATTTTGAAATATCTTACGCACAAGTGAAAAAAAAACCCTCAAAATGATAAAAATGCTTTTAAAGCTTTCTTATAAAATTAAATTTTGAACCTTCCGTATTAAAATATTCCAGCATAGCATGCGTTTCCTACTGTTTGCTCCGGCAACTCTCTATCTATATTTTTAATCCTTTGTTTTGCTCCAAGAACTTTAAAAATGATTCTACATTCTTTTTTTTATTGATTCATTTTGAAGTTTACCACTCCCTACGAGTGATAAGCCTACACTTTAAAATATTTTTATGCAAGATTTCTCTAAGATAATAGTATGTACTTGAGATTGATAATTGTCAAGGTTAGTTGCCAGATTTGAGGCAGTATCCGAAAATTTATTACTAGAACTGATCGAATTCGGGTAAAATTTCGATAATAACAAATATACAGTTTTATTTCGATTATTCATCTTCAAATATTCCTACTAATTTATCTTATTGTTTATGAAAACTAATTTGCCTTATTAAACAAAATAAACTGAAACACTCATCGAATTAAAAATACGTAGACATGGTATGTCCATTTAAATGATGATTTTACGAAAACATACATTACAATAGTTTGAATAACTTTTGAATTTTATTTTAATTATCGTCAAATACTTCGTATCAAAATATATAGCACAAAATGATAAATAAAATTTGTTTTTCAAAAACGTTTTAAAGATATCGTGCTTAATACGCCGGAAATGCCTTAAAAGAGCAACAACAACAGAATGGAGAAATGACCCTGACCTATCCACATTTTGTCCTTACGTTTCCATTTAAATTTTCTACTCCTCTTCTGGACCTGCATTCATTCCTATGTCTCCATCGACAGCAAACACCTGCCGAGCTTTTTCAAGATAAGAAGAGGACATATATTCCCAGTAAATTAGCCGTTTTCTTGGATGATCAAACCTTGCTTGCATCCATACCTATAACAGTTACCTTTTCTACAGTTATTATTCATTACAATGATCCATACTTATGATACTCTACAGTTATTCTTCATTAAAAAGCTCCATACTTATGATAACTCTACAGTTATTCTTCATTACAAAGCTCCATAACTATGATACTCTACAATAATTCTTCAATACAATGCTCCAATATACTTCGGTATCAATAATTCTTAGAAACTATCAGTATCTCTTTGAGTTAGCATTAACTATTAATTTAGTACTTTCGCTCCTGTGCCATAATATTATTTTCGTTTCACGATGCTATATTAAATAACATATAAGTGATATTTTAAACACTGAGTTGTCCTAGATCTTTTACAATTTTCTGATCTGAGTCATTTGAAGCATGACACATGTTTTTGCATTAAATTACACCTTCAATTTTTTAAAAAAAATCATATAACATAGAGATAACAAATGGTACAAATTATGATAATTTTTTGGAGTTAAAGTAAAGAGTGAAGTTGTGAGTTTTTGATCCATACTTCAAAAAAATAGTTGTATTCCAATATGTTCTTCAAAGAACACGGCCTACGAAATAAATCCTAAAGTAACTCAAAACCTAGAATTCTGTTGTGTTATTTTGTTTCTAAAGATAACAAAATAACCCTATATAATGTAGAAAACATAACGTGTTTTAAACCCGTCATTTGATTTATCTTTATTTATTTTTTCTTTTTTGTTCAGAAGTAGGAAATGATATATGTTGTCACTTTTACCCATCTTGAAAAAAAAATCAAACTGCATTTTATATATCTTAGAAGGATTTTTTTTCTTTCGACTATGTGGAACCCTCTATTACGATTTATTTGAAGCTACCTATTTAGGATTTTACCTTTTGTTCACTTTTGTTTCTTTTTCTTTTTAGTAATGTTTGAGATCCAAAATAGTATTGTACCTAGTATAAGAAGTGTTTATTGTGAAACCGAGATCTATATTTTTGTTTCTCTTGTCTTACTTTTCTTATAAAGCATATTATGTATTCTAAAATTGTATTGAAATGCAGTGTAGATTTTAAATTGAATTTTGTTTCACTATGGTTTTCTTTGTCAGGTATAGGAATATAAAACCTGGAGTTGAAGATTCAAAAGAATAATCTGAACAGATGATTAAAAAATTCTCCTCTTTAAATATTTAAAACCGAGTAACACCTGCTATATGTATTTTAACTAAGCAAAAATACGGCATAAGAAAAAGAAATTATGCTCGATATTATGAATAAACAGTTTCGAGAATTCTAACCTTAAGTAAGATGCAAAAGATATTTTTCCCAATTATGCTGTGGGACAAAAGTAGGTTTCTTAAAGTAAAATGTTCAGGTGAGCTATAATAATTTATGATTAATATAATTTAAATAATATGTATTAATTAGTAATCTAATAATATTTTTACTAACAAGCAATATATTAAATTTTCACGTAACTTTACTATTACTTAATATGTAAACTATTAACGAGTAACCTAACAATAGAATTTGGTAATATGTAATACAGTAATTAGTACAGTAATGAATAATCTTACTAGAGCATCACATAATTAATTATCTTTTATATCATTAATTATTTATAAATTTAAGAAGGTCGTTTTTTTTCAACTTGCAAACGATCGAACTGCTAAACAAGCAGACAAGTGGTAGGAGGTGTGTGGGAATGCACATATCTCTTTAGTTATAACATTTGCTATTACCGACGCCATTTTGCTATTTCAAACTGAGTCATAGGAGCATAAACATAGATGATACACTTGATTCTCCCGCTTAGTGCCAGCTACACAGCGTAAATTGCTTTTTTTTCAAGCGGATGAGAATAATGTAGCAAAAACTTTGCATTTTGTAAGTCAAGTCTTACACGGAACACAAACGACGCTCAGTAGGGAGCAGATGGTCAACACCTGCCGCTATATAGGTGCGGCGTTTTGTTTCGCCAATGTTGCAAGATTGGTTGTTCTGACTTCATTCAACGAACTTTATTGTTAGAAATTGCAAAAACATTTTGTGCTAATTTTTATCTGACTGAGCTCAGGTACCCCGAAAATCTATAACTACTTAATAATTTTGATATATTTTAAAATTAGCTTATATAAGCACTTAGGGCAAACAAAAAAACAATATTATGCATACAAACAAAAAAAGGATGATTAATTTTAAGCGTACAGACATTAAAGAAATTGGTCACACTCAATAACTTTTACAAATATAAGATGTGAATAAGATTAACATAAATGTTATTGACTCAAGCAGTCAGTGTAAACGTATTTATTAATTATTTAGCTATAGCTTTTTCTAAAAAAATTAGTTCAGTTTCACTAGGGAAACGAGGTGTTTTATTTATTTTTTTCAGAATTTAGAGGAAAATAATGCAAATGAATTTGTTCCAAATTTCATTCCAGTCCAATTATTTATTCCAGTGATATTCTAGAAAATATTAGGAAGTTTTATAATAGATTACTTCCTCTCCAACGGTTCATGAAATTTTGTCGGTCTCTTAAAAATGTAGCAAAGATGTATAATAATGTAGCAAAGATGTATAATAACTAAGAATTTAATACTTTTATGTAGTCCCTTAATAATTCGTGATGTCCGATCGTAAATTCAAAATTGAATATTTCCTGCACTTATTGTGGAATTTCAAGGTATTTTTATAGGTCAAAATGAGATTTATGAAATTAGGTAGCGAAATAAGAAACATTTTGGAATGCTGGAATTCATAATTTTTGAGAACTAGCTCATAACCAATTATAATTTTAATATTAATACTATTCATACTTGCCCTAAAATTAAAACTTTTCTGACTTTTTTATATCTTTGGAATTAGAAACGTGTTATTTGACAAATGGTGTAAAACGCGCTTCGGAAAAAGTTGAGTAAAAAGATGTTATCGCCAAATATTTCAGACATTCATTTTACCCTATACGACTTATCTGTACTCCTTTTCACCAGTAAACTATAAAATGAATTTAACATTACGTCTACCATGAGTTGGCATATACCTATTTCTACCATAGGGGTCAAAATGACCCCTTTTTCGGCATTTAATTAGAAAAAATATAAATTGACCTATTTGTTATGAAGTTAAAGTAAAAATAGCTAACCTCAATAGAACTAAATCAATTGTAATAATTAGTTTTATTAATCTTCTTTACTTCTGATATTTTAATGTAAAGCATATTTTACAAATTGCAATTTTTTTTTCTCTGTAATTACTCTACAAACGCACTTTATGCAAGTGCCACAATTAATTTGCCCTTTGTTTTTATTTGAAAGGGTTATTTGGCATTTTCTCCTTGATCCAAAACTGTTAACTGCATCCACAAAAAGCTCATTCAAATTCTCTAATTCGGATGAACATTTGTATACAGCATCAAGTTTTTCTGACAGCTGGAACAAACAATCATTCCTAGATATATTTAACCATCTATGTGCGTCCCTATCCAGTCGTTACATAATGAAACATAAATGTTTGTATTCTCAACAGTTTTTATTCGAATGGTAAAATGACCCTTCGGTAAAAGTAGGTATAATATATATATTACTCCAAAATTAAAAAATAAAAAATATTCGAACTGTGATTGTATGTCTCATAAATTAGAACAAAAATCAATTAAAATATTCTCATAAAATGCGACAATAATTCTCTTGAAGAAAATTAACGAAAAGTTTTCTCAAACCAATCAAAATCACCCTTTGGTAAACCTGTGACGGGCGTGTCCGCTACCTTGTCACTAGCAGTCCTCATGGGGAGTTTTCACTCCTCAACAATTATTTGTATTAGAGAGCTGTCTCCGAAGAAGAGAACGGGAACATGCAAATTAAGACTGATATATTGATAAAGAGAGTAAGCTTTCAAGAGAGAGAAGAAGAGAGATAGGATGGGATAGACTTCTAGCTGAATTGTTATGTAGATTGATTGATAAATAAACTAATTGTTTTAGAGATGTCGATCCTACCTTCCGACCCTACACTAATACAAACCTAGAGTTAAAGTAATTTGAGATTTATTTTAATATTAAGATGGGAAATCAGATGCGTGAAAAAATTAAATATAATGGAAAAAATTACATTTAGAAGTTAATGAACTATGTGCATCTAGTTATTAATTATTTAATTGCCGTCATAGAATAGCCATTAAGATTGGTTCTAATTCCGTGCAGACTCAATGATAGTTACGACAGTATTTAAGAGTGCCCTATCATTTCCTAGGCTGTGCATATAGAGAGTACATATTTAAAAGATTAGTGATATTTTTTTGATCAAAAATCTGTTTAGTACTATTCAATCTGCAACATATGCTACTTGTGTAACTACCCACTTAATAACATTTGAGGATTCCGTCTGAATTTATATTTAAGTCCCCACCTAATGCCCAGTCAAATAAAACATGATTCATATTATGTAAATTTTAAAGTGGAGTGGAGAGATATAACCTATTCGTATAAAATCAACAGAAAACTGTAGCGAAAAATAAGATTATGGTTATAAAAAGGGTATTGTTATGATTATCGCAGCAGTTTTCTTGCATATATAGTTGGTTTCCTGAGATTAGGGTTCAAATCTAATGATTTTTAATTAGTTTAATTTTTATTAACGTTGCACTAGAAGCAACACGAAGGCTATTGGCAAAATACCCAAGGGGACCGAGCTCACCCAAAGGGCTTAGAGCATCAAACAGGGCCCCGGGAAACAATCACCCCCGTACTCAGTATTTATTGACAAAATAACATAAGATTTACATAATATTGAAATAAAAGTTAAATAAAATGTACAAGGTATTTGTGCAGCGACGCTCTTCTACTACAACGTTAGAAGTTAAAAGGCCTTACTCAACCAGCCCGATGGGATATCTTTTCCGCCTGATTGGTAGGCCCGTCGACTTCGGACCCCTTGGTCCAGGGTTCGAATCTACGCTGCCGTTTCGCGACCGCCACAAGTGGTGACCCGGATGTGATTTGAACACGCAACCCTCTGATCTGGCACAACAAGAAATATACATGACAGAAACACAAGAAACATTTGAAATTTTCTTGTGGATATAAGATACACAACATGTTAAATAGCACAATACAAAAACTTCCACAAATTCGTAAATAAAAATGAAATGTTAGGCAAACATATAAAATATATTTTATACAAGACATAGAATTATAGCTACTTGGTAAGGGATGATATAAATATTGAGAAATATAATAAAAGTTTGAAACAATTAATAAATTTGTAGGGTAATTTAACGAGCCGTAACTACACAGGATTTAAGCTTAGAATGTAAGTAGGGATTTTCACACACGAACCTCAGCCAAATAAGTTTTGCTTCAACAACAGGACATTTTAAATGAAAATCTGTGGTCAAAGGGCAATGAGAAAACGTAGTGGTCAGCATCTCCAACAGAGCCACAGAGACATAAATTTGTACTTTTTAAATTAAAACGATTTAAATAAGAAATGAAGATACCATGGCCGGATAAGAAGCGTGTAATAAAACTAGAATTTATATAAAAATTCAAATTTGGTCTAGGAATATATGACTGAACCCGAATACAAGTGTTACAAGTTGACCACCAGGCCTCCCAGTCAGAAAGAAGCTTATTTTTTAAATTCATAACTATATGAGACCAAAGGGCAGGGACATTCATTCTCTCCCCATAAGTGATAGCGAGCTTTGCAAAGAAATCGACAATTTCGTTACAATAATCTCCGACATGGGCCCGAACTCAGTGTAAGTTGTAAAAATCACAATAAGTTGTTAATTTTTCTCTAATGATATTGATAAAAGCCAATTTATTTCTAGTACTCTGCAGTAGCAATATAGATGATAAACTGTCGGAGTAAACAGAAACTTTGAAGTTATGATAGACGGCCCACAAAACAGCAAATCAAATTGCCGATAGCTGATTTAAAAATTGAATTATAAAAATTCAGATTGAACATGTAGACTCTGTTTAGGAGCTATTGACAATAAACTTCGTAATTAGGAACCTCGATCAGGTGACGAGGACGGCAACTGAACTGGCATCTCTCTCTCCAAACTTCCATACCACGCCCACGGGAGGACTTTGGAACTCGACAGATTTAACGGGAATCAGCCACGACTACACGGCTGGTCTTTAGCAGCCAAGGCTCGAACCCACGATTGAACAAAAACCGCCACCACGAATTCTAAGCCATGACCGCTAGGTTACCACGGCCATTCAACTTTTTCGGAGAGTATGAATAATTCTAGATTGTACTTATGTGGAATGTCGGTAATCCATATGTGGATAGTAGGAGTAGTTAGTAGACGTGGATAAAGACATCAAACAGTTTGAGAGCATCTTACCTTTAAAAGGATCAATAGAACAACATTTTGGAAGGTAACTGTTTGTTTTATTTACTTTGTCTGCACTTGAACATTAGTTGAGATTTAGATTTTGAATCTAAAATAATATTTAAGGTGAGAGACAGTAATGGTAATAGGATATCGTCACAAATGTGCTTAGTTATAACCAAATTTTCAATATGTCTATCATTTTCGCTATTAGTTTTAAAGAAAACCTGCTTTCTCATGAGCAATTACTTAAGTGGTAGTTACTCATAGAAAATGTAAGAACGTTTAAATTTTAGGATAGTAATTAATGACTTGTCTTATTATTTTACAATGCAAAATATTTTAACCGAAAAAAAAACACACACCAAGTATTCACTAAACTAGATAGCTTGCTCTTGAATCATTTCCAAGCAATACATTTTTGAATCAGCATAAACTTTTGTTAGTTTCCTTTAAACAAATATTAAACAGCGAAAATAAAGTTTGAGGCTCCTAGTGTATTATTATATTTTTGGAAGAAAAACAAACTGCGGGTGACAGTTGAAATATAACTTCGTTAAATTGCATTCCTTGACAGGAAAAATAACTCCTTTATGTTATGAAGCTAAAGAAGTTTATTCTATCTTATTTTTGTCTCTAAGAAAAACAGTCAAATTTCTTTAAATTGCCTTTCTTGGATATCTTAGAATGATTCTTTACGTTCATGATATTTGTAATCTTGTATTTTCTTTTATATAAACCTTCTTCACTGTGATGTTTTTTTTTATTCTTATTCTGATTACTTTGGTTTTAGTAGTGTCTTGAATCTGTTATCATATTGAGGAAATACAAAAAATGCTTATTGTCATTCTCAGCAAAGTATTTTCCTACTGGGATTGACAATTGTATCATATTCCTTATGGTTTTCATAAAGCTGAAATTGATCCCAAGTTTATTTGTTTTTCTTTCATTTTTACTTTTTTTAATAAAAATATATTTTTTTTGTTCAAAAGAGACAAAAAAGCTTTTCTAGACGGCAAAACAGGCACACTTTATAGTATACTTTGAAGTTTACAAGATATAGCTGGAAACATATGGAGACCAAAGTCTACAATACATTTCTAGGCAAGTTTTCTTTCTGTTTCAAAAGAACTGCAATCTGCTGAAAGGAGGTCATATACGTTAAGTCTACGAAACTCTGAACAAATATAAAAAATACATGGTTAGATGAAATAAAATCCTACACTTTTTTTTTCAACCTTACGAACAGAAATATCTGTCTTAACCGAAAACAAGACTTACCGAGGGATTTGAAAATGTCTTTTTACACGCAGAGGTGTTGAAGAAGTTTTGTTTTTACTCGAAAAAGTCGTCTTCTGATGTCGAGTATGATTGTTTTACTTAGTGCACAGGAACAGAGTTTGTTTTGTGTGTAAGGTGTACATGAAGGTGGCTGTGTTAGAGAGAAGCTGTAAGTATTTGACTGCATAATTTTGCTGGATTTTAACAGTATAATTTTTTAAAGCTCCGTTTTTAAGTTAATATATCTGATTGTTGAATAAATATGTTTGAACAATTTCTTATAATTACATTAGCATATTTAGGTCTAAATTAATTTGTTTCTTCTCTTTCGTTTATACCTTCGGAAAAAATTTTGTTTTCCATTTTATTTCTGATTAAGTTTTGGTTTCACAGCAGCTTTGTATAGTGTAAATGATTGAAGTCTGATATATGCATCCGTAGTATAAACACACATTATTCCATTTCAAAGTACAGAATTGTCTTAATGGCATCATTTCTATATTTTGTTCTCACATTTTTTCTTTTCCATTGATTTGCTGTGATTTTAATATTGTCTAATGTTAAATTGCTCGACTATTTTCAGTAGTTTTTTGCTGCATTAAATTAAAATTTTGTTTCAAGTATTTTCATAAGTTATTAGTTTATTTTCATTAATTTTTTTTTATTTTTGATGCAATATGTAATTTTATTTTTAGTTATTATTTTATTTTTGTGGTTTTACATTTAATTCAGTAGTATTTTAGAGTTTTTCTCTAAAATGTTTATAAAAACTTTTAGAGTTAAATTAGGGTTGTCATAAAAAATCAATAAAAATTTTTAAGGTAAATAATTATTTTATACAATTTGTAACGATTAATTATAATATTGTATTATCTTACAATATTATGAAAGCATATTTACCTTATAGTGTGTGCTTGCAAGAAATATATGATTATCACATGACTTCCATATTTCTGATATTAATGATTCATTTTGTTAATTTTTATTTTATTTTCGTATAATATTTCTTTTAATTTCTCTGGATTTAATTTTTTTAAAAAAATAATAATGTTTTTTTTTTTGTTTGCTTTAGAGTATTTCTTTATATTCAAGTTTATTGACATTTTTGAGTTCTTTTGCTTATAATTTACTTTGCTATTGCATTATAATTTTTCTTTATTATGTGTATTTATGTTTAAAATTACTTCATTTTTGTGAGCCACCTATTTTTGTTTTTAGCTATTTTGAATTCATGGAAAGTTTCTATACTGTCTTTTATTTATATATATGTTCATTTTTCTGAATTTGTATTGAATAATTACTATTCCCTCTAAATTAATACATTACTTTTATAAAATAATTCATAGAAATATAAATTTAGCGACTGGAAATTAAACTATTACTGTTTAATTAGCTTAATACAGTTATTGTATTATTATGATATACGTAAATTCATTTGTATTTTACTATATTTGCTACTTATTGCTTTTGTTATTTCACTTTTAAATATTTTTATGTAATTTGTTTTTAATCTGGATTTAGTATTAGAGAAAGATATCCTTTTTTTCACTTTTTGTTTTTCGAAACTTTGTTTTCCGGAAGCATAAAGATTACTTAATCGGTTTCTTGTTATTATAAAGATTTGAAATAATTTTTATGTATTAATGCTGGTAAGTATTAAAGTAAAACTATTTGATTTGTAATTTGCATTTTAAATTAAATGTTCATTTGGTTAGATGTTGGTGTTAGTACGTTTATATTTACAATTGTTTTATAATTTTTACTTCTTCCAATTGATATGATAATGTTTGTTGGAGGTTTTGAAAAATCTGTGGTAATATAAAAATGTTTTGAAAATTGGCGCACTTATGAAATGTATTTGAATTATGTCCGAAGAGATCATATTAGGAATGTAATATACATAGCACATATTACCTAATAGAAAAGAATTTCAAAAGAAATATGCGAGACGTAAATAATAATTGTACAAAGTGTTTCGAAACTAATGGTGAAAAATTTCAGGGGTGATAGAAAACATCCACAGGAACAATTTTCATCATAAAATTCAAAGGAGGAGAGCAAGCCGTGAATAGAAAGCATAAAGTGCGAAGTTTCTTAGACATCGTCATTTCTATCAAGGATTTCATTAAGCATGGTCTATTTCTGATCACTTTACGTGCCCATGCCAACTGAAATGCCCAATATTTTCAGATTTAAGGAGGTTAATTACCTTAAGAATTTTATTTTTTCATTACTGCCTATTGACAATACAATTAAATAACAGACATGGGCATTTGTAAGCATTAGGTTATAGAAAAAAAATACAAAAAATGCAAAACTATAAAGAAAAAAAATACAAAAGAAGATTTGAAAGTGATCAGCTGACGAAGTTATACATTAATAAACGAAAATCACTTCAGTACCTATTAAACATATTGGTACACACACAAGTATATAAACATAAAATATGTAATTCATTTTGTATTAGAATGCTCCTCAAGACAGCCATGTGAGATGAAGCGTGCAGACGTAACACACTTGGTCTCACTTGCCAAATTCCTTGCTTGAGAATAGGACACTCATTTACTGTCTGATTTCCTCAAGATTGCCGTTTAAAATGAAGATGAGGTAGTCTCAATTTAAATATTTTTTATATTTTTCATCCTTTGTATAAAAACATGAAATCAAGTTCACATTTTTAACCATTTTTAAAAATTTCTTAGAAAGCATTTATTTCTAATGAGCTAATGTTTAGTATTTAAGTATTCAATTTTCTTTAATTTTCATATCCTTTAATTTAATTATGTTTTATATTAAAATTCTCTTGTGCTGCATGGAACAACTCCTAATGTACACATTTGTGTCAAGATATCATCGAGATATCCTGACAAAACTATTAAAATAAAATCAATCTGTGTAAATCAAACGTTAAAAAATGCAACTATCTCATGTTTTTATTACTTTTAATACTTATAAATTTCATAAAGATGTATCCAATGAAAACATAAATTGAATAGCTTAAAGTTTATTATTTTTTAGTATTTACTATTTAAATATCTTCTCCTCACCATAACGCGATATGAGTATATGTATTCACAAATATCTTACACGTATCATATTTCATTAAATATATGGAACAGTAGCCTTTTAAGTATTTGTTGTAATGCATTTCTCTTAAACGGACGTAACTAAGAACAAATTTTCATCTAATAAATTAAAATTTAAGCAGTGAGTTCCTTGACCATTTTCATAACCATTAACCATATATATATATATATATATATATATATATATTGAAGAATTCTTAATTCATAACTAAATTTCAATAACTAATTGCTAAAATCATTTAGTTATTTAGTTGTTTGATGAATAAAATAATTTTTTAATCTATGGCGCATATTTTACCACATGAAAAGAGCAAAATAATAATTCTTTGAGAAAATGCCTCATATTTCCTCGGGAGACGGAAAAGAACGTTTTTAAATATTGCAAATTAAAAAAAAAAGAACACCAATGACTTATCAATGCACCGCGTACAAAATATATGTTTTTTTTTTCGAAGCAGATTTAACCAATCGTAGGTTTTAGATAAATCTGCGAGGCTCACAAAATTTTATGGATGTTATTTTTAATTTTTAATAGTAACATAAATAGCTACAAAAATTTTCTGGGTCTGTGGGAGGGATATTTGTCCCACACATGGAGGATAAACATAAATGTCACTTTATTCACAAATTTTCAGGACGATATGATGCACACGTAGCAGACCTTTGGAAACGATTGCATATCCAGTAAGTTTTGGCTTATAGTTAAACAAATTCAGGAACAGAAGAGAAATTTTACGGACAGTCACAGTTACATAAGAAATATACAGCTCACCAGATTACCAGTTCTCACTGCGAACTAAATCTATACTATTCTTCAGTAATATTCTGTTCTTCCTGAGCAGGCTCCTTTTTTTCATGGCAGCTGCAAACTATTTCTCCACAAAATAACCCGGTACGCTCCACTTCCAAGTACAGATATTTCCACTCATTTTCCAGCTCTTCAACAAACACTCCACACTCACTGCAACAGTTACGTTAGATTCCGCAGATGCACATGGCTGTGCTATTCTCGGCAGATCCGCTGAGCTACTCCCAATCGATTTTCCGATCGATTTCCAAAGCGCACTCCATAGACCCTCTTACTAGGGCCTCCCAGACTCTAAGCGTATTAAAACCTATTCCAACAGGCATGACGTCATACAGGAAAATTCACAAAAAGTTCATTACTTTCTATAAAATTGATGTTTCGCTTAGGTTACAGCATATTCGGGTGCTTTCCCTTTCTTGCCAATTCTATCACGAAGAATAAAGGGTCAGTGCTAACCTCCCTTTAACTGACTGATAATATGTCCATGAATATTTTTCTTTCATAAGATAATCATTGCAGGGAAGCGCCACCTCATGTTATACGTAAATAAATATATATATATATATATATTCAGCAGAAATGTGATGTGTTCGCAAATGTCAGGAACAAAAAGTCATAAGCAGCATGAGTGAACAATAAGAGGGAAAATGGAGGAGCAATTAGAGACATTAGTTTCAAGTGCAAGTAAGTACTTCCATGAAATATGGCTAGATGAAATCATCTGAACGACTTAACATCTGGAAGAATGATTAGAAAGCTATAGGAGGATAGTAGTTTGATCAGAAGCTGAAGAGTTCGGAATCAAGAAAAGTGTCGTCTTACGCGCTTCCAAACCATGGGTACAGCTGTTAGAAATGTTGTTGCTGGCCACCTTTGGAAAACAACTGCATTGGATGACGGATATATAGTACTGCAGGTGAAAAGAACCCGATAACAGTCAGCCAGCGCCATTGCTCAGCAACTGTAGACAGCTACAGTGTCGCGGTTTACTGTAGCCAGACGCCTTTGCAAAGGTAGCCTATTCGCCCTCCAACCTGAACGCTGGTCGTTGGCGGTAACGTTTAGAGTGATACAAAAAGCACACACAATAAGTGGACCTCTAGTCAATGGAGTCGTGTTCATTTTACGAATAAGAGATGTTTCAGCGCGATAATCGATTCTGAACGCAAATTGGTTTGGAGAGAGCTGTGTACATGTTTTCATTCCAATAACATCATGTAAAGAGACCGTTACGGAAATACTGAAGTTGTCGTTTGGGGATGCATTTTGTTGAACGGGCGAACCGAGCTCTGCGTTTTCGACAGAGATTCTGTAACAGGATATCGCTATCGTAAGGAGGTGATCCTTTTCAATGTGCATCTGTTTCAAGGTACTATTGGACCTAATTTATAGATAACAATGCGCACGCCCACACCGGACTGCTGATGGTTCGCAGCTACTGTAAATTGAAGATATCACCCGAATAGATTGGTTAGCGTTTTCTCTGGATTTAAATCCCATTGAACATGTGTGGGGTGATTTAGGGAGACGTCTTGCATTTCGATTACATCCTCCGAGGAACACCCAAAAACTGAAACAGATGCTAATTGAGGAATAAGCACTTTTACCTAAAGAACTGTAAGAAAATCTGGTTGAGAGTAGGGAGAGACTATGCGAAATAACCATTGCATTAAGGGGAGGGCATATCTTGTTGGGGAATTTTGAAAATGAAATATAATTCTTCAAATTAAGAGAATATATAAATTTACCTCTCAAGAAATTGTAATTTAAGAAAAAAATTAGTTAGATTATTTCCAAACTCTATTGATTGATTGGTTTCATTAATGTTATACTAGAAGCAACAAGAAGTCTGTTGGAGACAGATTTCGTAATTTTGAAACTTAGTTAACTGACCAAAAGGTCCATTGCATTTAGCGAAATATTAAAGCCCCCGTCTATCTGCATTTTTGATTTTGCGGACGTAGTGTTAATCTTATGCAATGTCGACTTCTGTTCTTAAATCTTTACTATTTGATCTATTTGAATACAAAAAAGTACATTTGAAAGATCAAAAAAAAAAAAAAAAAAAAAAGACTTCTGAGGAATTACTTTTTTTCACCGAATTTTAATTATATTTTACCCTTATCTTAATGATTCGCTTGTAAGTTTCCCGGTCTTTAATAACGTTTTAAAATGTTTATAAGAATTGATGAAAAATGTATTTCTACAAAAGCGTTCAAACATTTTTTGCTCTTTCAGATGCACTTTACTGTATTCCAGTTAATCCAATAGTAAAGATTTCAGAAGGTTAGTAGTAAATTCCGTAGAGTTAACATTACGTCAACGAAATCAAAATGGCCATTAAACGGGAGCCTTAACCAAACGAATCAAATTATATAGTGTTTAAAATTAGAACTTTACACACATGAAAACAAATACGAATCAAACTGGATGTCAGAGTAACCCTTTTGTTTTGGGACAAAAGTTGGAAACTAAATGAAGCACGACTTCAAAAATATTTATATGCAATTAAAATAAAATTGTTTTTTTTTCTTAATTTGACACTCTATCTTAAAGGTTTCTACAGTCAAGTTTGCCTTTACCAAGTCAGTTATAGAAGTTATACTCAAATCCGAAAAATAAACTCTAATATAATACATTATTTTTTTTTCTTTTCTGCATCTTTGTTTATGGATAAAATCCAAACAAAATTTATAATCTTTAGCGTTTTTATACACTTGGTTGTAAAATTACTAACGATAACTTTGAAAAGTAACAAAATGACAAATTTACATAATGGCAGCATAAAAGCCTCTTCGGAGCCTAAACACAGAATCGTCAACACAAAAGTATATAAATATGAAATAATATACAATTCCATTTGCATAACAAGGATTAAGCTTCCTTAGAACCATTGAATTCTGGAAAAAGAGTATTGGGACGGAAAACCACTAGTCAGTTATAGCTTCGAAAATGAAAACGAAGACCATTCGTTCAGGATGATGGGTCTAGTGCATCTCTGATACACTTGGACTTGCATGTATCTATTCACAGCCAGAGGTTAGGAAGCTACTTCACGCTTCGACTTTCGCAATACCATCGTTAGAAATGATAGAGGCTGATACATTTCGATATGCCCGTGCACTCGCTGGTCATACTTCAAGGCCGGAGAACAGGAGGCTAATACATGGACCGACTTCCTCAAGACTGCCGTTTAGATGAAGGAGGCTGACGCATCTCAAAATGCGCTTGGTCCAACCGGTGAAACTGCACGGCCGAAGAATCAAATGCTAATTAACACTCCGACTTCAGCAAAACTGCCGTTTCAGATGATGAGTGCTAACAACTTCAATATGTGCTTGTCATCACCGGTCAAATTGCACTGCCTGAGGAATGATTGCCAATTCGCTGTCTGAATTCTCCAAGACTGTAGTTTGGGATTATGAGGGAGCAGACGGAATTTAAATATTTTTAATATTATCCTTTATATGAAAACTTAAAAAACAAAGTTACATTTGAACCGGGATTCATAATAAGTGGTATAGACTGTATGAATAGAAATAAGACTTTCAGCTATATAAAAATTCTTGTTTAAAATTCAGCATTATACTCCCAACGTAAGTCCATTGGTTATTGATATATTGAACAGAGGTTTTGCAACTACATCATACATTGTGATGAACTTAAAAAATGACCCGTTGGTTTTTCTTATTACTCTTAAATCTGACAGATGTGGCAACTATTCAAACATTGAAATATAATTGTTTGAATATTGCTTAGGTGTGGGAAACAACTTGCAATATCATGGACTGTTACAACTTTATTTGGGCGGTAAAACATAAATGGAGATGCGCAATGTTTCTTGACACTACGATAATCTTTTTCTGAAAAACATAATTTTATTCAAATTTTTACATTATCATTCCTCGCAACAAGTGATTAAAATGTTCGCCATCATTTTGAATACAAGCATGAACACGTTAAACCAAGTTTTATGACACATTTAGCCACATTGTTGGCGTTATCAACGAGATTTCCTTCTTTTCATCGATGTTTACAGATTTTCTCAGGAAAATACTACCTTGAAATAACCCCACAAAACATTTAACGGCGTAAAACCTGGTGACCTATATGGTCAGATGTCTATTGAAATTAAATGATCATCAAAGAATTTTTTAAGCTCTCACTCAAAAATGCAGTAGTTTTCCTTGATCACTTGGACACAATTCCTGCTAGGACTGTAAACAATACGGGTACAATTTCAAATAGTGTCTCATATCCTCATGCTGAACCATAGGATATCCCTTGGCTAACTATAATATCCGTATGGATATACCTGGGGTTTGGCTCAAGGAATTTTTATGTTATCAAGTTTTCCCAGTTTTAACAGAGTCCGAATTCGCTGTATATCTATAACACTTCCCGTTGACTGAAATATTCTAACCATTTTAAAAGTGCAGAATTTTTAAGGTATTGTCTTTAAAAGAAACTTTAAATATAATTATTCTCACGTTTTTAAAACAATTTAGACATAATATAGTATTGAAAAGAAAAACACGATCTTCCACAGAATAATGAACCCTTTTTCATTAAAATCAAAGAATTAGTTTATGCATTCGATTTTTATTGTTGCAATTCATAATTTTGAGAAATAAAGTTCAAAAATAAAAAAAAAATGAAAGCAAGTTTAAAGAAGCAGAAGATGTAGTAAAATAATTTGCGCAGAATCGAATTAAAAATTTCTAATGAGGTTCACGTAATGTTATTTATGTTTATAAATTTATATTATTTATGTTTAAGTAACGAGTTTTCGTATTTAGAAAGAGAAAAAAACGATAATTTTACATTAAATATAAACATATTAAATAAGTAATGATGTTGAAAGTCTTGCTACATATATTGTAGATGTGGATAATACAAAAAATAAACAAGCAAGCTTTTAAATTGATCAACCTATATTTACAAGGAATACACATACAGAAATGCTTAAGGCCTAATAATTTTTGTTGCTCAATATCCAGTACATTAAAAGCATTCATAGCAAACATAACAAATTTTTTCAAGAATATTATATTAATACTCATTAGTATAATTGATCCTTATAATCAAATTAGTGTAATTTCTCTTCTGCTGCATGAAAGAAATTATATGTAAATGTTTGTATCAAGAGCTAATATGTGTTTTTCGTTATTATTGATTATGCTAAAGCTTAATGTTTGTAAAATAAACATTAAAAAAGGTACTAATCTTTTGTTTTTATT
>BMAW01025642.1:175991-200959 GCA_019974015.1 Nephila pilipes
CCTTGACATACAAGTAGTTTACAATAGAATAAAACTTAATCTAATGCATCTTCATCCTGATTGAAAGATTAATTGGCTTTATCCAATTGTTAGAGCCGCTGAATATGCCAATATTGTCATATCTAGTATGAAAAGTGTGGCTTATAAAAGTTACATTATGGATAGATGTATTGATAAATATAATAAAATGATAGCAACAATTGAATACTTTATACATTGTTACATGAAGAGGAGGAAAATATTTGCAACATTAAATAAGGATTTCGCGATTACTTATCGTGTTAGAGAAATAAAAATAGAAGCAATAATTTTAGTTACAATTAAGAGACATAAGTGACTTTGTGACGTTCTCCCTGTATAATTTAATTCTACAGTCATTCTTCAGTGTAATTAAAGGTTTGCTGTATTCTAGTGGTTAAGCCATCGGACTCGCGGCCGGTGGTTTTCGTTAATTCCTGGGTTTGAGCCTTGATGCCACTAAAGACCCATAGTATAGCTGGGGCTGATGCACGTTAAATCTGTCGAGGCCCAAAGTCCTCCCGTTGGCGTGGTGTGGAAGTTACGAGAGCTGGTGCCAGTTCACTTGATCGAGGTTCAGAATTACGTGGTCCGTTGCCAATAGCCCTCGTGCTGCTTCTAGTACGTCCTTAATAAAATCAAACTAAACCTAATAGATTAATTGAAGAGTTAACAATTACTGGACTTCCCAATTGACAATACGTAAGCGCAAGATTAAATATTTTATTAAAAACTAAGGAATAGAGAAAGTTGCTCCCTCTCGAACCTCACTTATTTGTATATGTTATGTTATGATCTAATACTTAAATCTCCACTAACCTAACCACTCTGATTCAAGCTCTTATGACAAACATTCATTTCTTATCTTAGTACTTTAAATAAGATTCATTTGAAACCAAAAGATTAAATTCGATGCTTTAATACAACTTACAAATATTTATCAGCTTCTCCTTTTCTTTAATCTCTCATCTTTCTTGAAATTTTATTTCATTTATATATATATATTTATATATATCGCTATCTCTAATTAAGTTCATTCAACTCCATATTTTATTCTAAATTACATAGTCATGCTTCATTTTGATAGGGAAGAAAATGTAATTTCATGCAACTCAAATTATTAAATGTCCTCTAAGTTAGTGGCAACGTCTCAATCTGAGTGAGACATACACTTAGAAGAAAAATTTCTGAAGGTGCTGTCAACACCAGGCCAAACTAGGAGCTTTTCCTTAGTCGTAGGAAGTAAAAAATTGTACTTAAGAAGATCTTTTAACTTTAAGAGCAGACGAGGTCGAGTAGACGAAGTTTTAAGGTCGGGTTCGGATCAGCTGTCAGATAAATCGTTGCCACCTCTTTGTTACAACCTCTTCTTGAAGTAGGAATCATCTTCCTTCTGCTGTCAGCATACTAACGGTATCTGAAATAAAAAGTATCGTTATCATTACATATGGTTCACAAGTAACTTTTTAAGTAGAATAATAATTTTGAAATTCGTATACTGAATGGGAACGTTTGTGTTAAGGTGTCATTTTTTCAATCAATTATTCTTTATAAATTCATTCACGTACATCTTGCTCAATTTCTTCTCGTAGTTATCTTCCTTCACAATGCACTACGTGAATTAGGGGTGAACTTCTTTTTTCCTCAATCACAAAAATATCCCAGCGTCTTTTTGCTCATTGTTGAGTAATTCTCTGCATCTCAAATTCTGAAAATGTTTTCCACCCATAACTGACTTCAGAATTTAACTCCCATAGTTTACCAGTTGGTATTTTAGTAATTCAACACAATTCTTATTAATGACCTATACTGCATAGGTACTGATGCACGTTAAATCTATCAGGGCTCAAAATCGTAACTTTGAAAGTAAGCAATGGGGGGGGGGGATTTATTAATGTATTTACCAATCAAACAAGATATTTTTCATGTAATAAAAACTAGTAGTTAAACCTTCCTGTTCGCTTTTATAATGTTTTTATTAATATATTATATAAGAAGATGTATATTAGATATTTAAAACATTGCAAAATTACAAAAGTATAACATTCACTCTGAATATTTCGTAAGTTTTGAAGAGACATATATGAAAGAAATACTCAGTCTACATTGCTGAAAAGGAAATACTTTGGCTTCACCTAAGAGTCATATATTTCACAAACGAAAACATTGTTTCAGGTTCTATAAACAATATTTCTCCAGGTTAGAGATCACTTCCACGTAAAAGTCTTTACCTTTCCCTAGACAATTTTAAAGCAACCTTAAAGGTACGCTTAGAAATGTATATGTGTATCAGAAGAGATACCTTTATTTTCTGAATTTACCACTTCTAACTACTTTAAATTTAAATATGTACTGTGTATTATTTATATAGAAAAGTATTTTGGAACTGGTTTTGAATTGAAAATATTATTCTAACTTAAATTATCGATTTTCCAAGTTATCAATAATATGGAAATGAAATTTAATTCGAATATGTGTGTGTGTGGTATAATAGGTTTATTAACATATGCTAACATGTTGTTGTTTTGAGAAAATATAGTCAACAAAAAGGCGTGAGCTTTAAATAAAGAATTCATGTGTAGAATAATAGATTCTAAGAATCAATATTATAATAATTTATAAAATAATAATTATCACAATTAGACGAAACTTTAGGAATATTAACTTTACTAAGATATGTATAATTTAATACTTTATCGTCCGTTTTTCTTTTAGTATTCGGAAAGAATATTATTGTCACTTAAATATTTTATCTTAAACTCTTATTTTAATAATTAATTTAACAATTGATTCTCATGGGAGATTGACCTTGTTTTTTCATTTATATACTTTAGAATGTTTTGCTTGTTAAAATAGAAATGCATTATAAATTCAAAGAATACGTATAATTTTTTGATAGTATGTCTAATTTTTTGCTTCTGGGAAGCCTAGATAAGGAATTACTATTACTTTATGTTAATTCATATTATATTCACTTTGAATAAATCTACTTCTACGATAACTAAAATGAAAGAAAAGTTTGTATCTGCTAAAAAAAATTAGCACGGGCAATTTTAGTTTTAAAAAAACAATTAACTAGTATATTTACTAAATGTCTTATATTAAAAAAAAGAAATTTTTTGATCCCCATGGTATATTATTTATTCCTAGGCAAGATGTTCAACTTCATCGCCATGCTCTTCGAACCATACTTGAACACACTTAGAAGTGGGGATAATGACGTTGCTGTCCTGAAAATGCGGTCGCTCTTCAGGGAATATAGTCTGGACAAAAGGATGGACATGATCCCCTAGAATGCTTAGATAGTAATTGGATTTGATTCCCCCATGCTGAATAACAAGTGGTCCAAGACCACGCCAAGATATCGCACCCCATATCATAATGGACCCCCCCTCCCATATTTTACAGTCAGAAAGAGGCATTCAGGATTAAACGCTTCTCTGGGCGTTTTCCAGACTTTAAAACGTCCGGTCGTCTTAAATAGGGTGAATGACGATTCAACTGACCATATTACCTGTTGCCAATGCTGTGGGGACCAGCCTTTGTGATTTCTGCACCATTGGCGTCGCTTGAAAGTATTAGTTGTTGTCACCAAGGGCTTACGAATTGCCACTCTGCCATAAATGTTCGCAGCATGAAGTTCCCTTTTGACAGTTTTTGTTGAAAAGGAGTCCTGGAGATGACTGTTCATTTCGAATGTTATCTTCGATAACGATTGCTTGTGTTTTCAGGCTACTATGTGCTTCAAGACCAGTCTATCCCTATCAGCAAGCTTTGACTTTCGGTCAGTGTTGTGCTTTGAAGACGTCGTCTTACCCTCTTTCGTGTACGCTTTCATAACGGCTGATACCATACTCCTTGCAAACCCCAAAAGGTATTGTGCTTCCGTAACCGATACTCCACTTAAACGCGCTCCAACAATCATTCCTCTTTGGAACTCTGGCAGGTCTGACGTTTCAACTTATCACAGACAGTTCGATAGACGCTTGCAATGCAAGTGACTGCTGTTGAGAGACTGATACCTTCCTCTTCATGCATTAGGTGTTAGACTTCTGTTGCAGGTGGCTCGATTGTACTGCAAGTATGAAATACGTCATACTTTTTCACAGGTGTTCGTATAATATTGACCTCCATCTGTAAATACACTGTATAATAGAATGCACCAAATAATGATTTGGAAGTTATTTCAGAATTATGTAGAAGGATTAAATATTTAATGGTAACAGATTTTGAACATAAGTGCCACTGTCTAGGATGCTACTACTTTACGATCCAAATTTTATTTTTGAAGCTAGCTAATAGTTATAACTATTGAAGTTTGGCTATATACTTTGAGTTTGATATACATAACAAAATAAAAATTAACCAAATCAATGAATGTAACAAACTTTGAATGTCCATTATATCGAGACACAATAAGAATGCTACAGCTTTTCAGGTCTCTCATCAGTTGTATGTGACCACAGGAACCCGTGTAGGGTGACTGTTTCCAGAAGATTTCCTGAAAGAGGGCTGTTTGCAAGAAGACTTGTTTTCTGTGTCCCACTCAGTTCTGAAAACAGGAGAGTCCGCTTAAAATGGTGCAGATATCATAGAGGTTAGAACATAAATTAATGGACAACCGTTTTCTTTACTGATGAGTCTCGGTTCGGTTTCATTAGTGATTCTCACAGAATTTTCATATGGAGAGAAACAGGGCCCCACTGCCTGCCCTCCAGTGTCCAAGAAATGGACCAGTACTACAGAAGAGGTTCGATGATCAGGGCAGGAATCATGTTAAATGGCTTCACACACCTCCACGTCTTGGAAAGAAGCACTGTGAGTGCTGAGGGGTATAAGGATGAGGCCTTAGAGCCTTTTATTTGACTTTTCAAGGGTGCATTTGGTTCTGAATTTCTCTTAATGGATGACAACACGAGGTCACACAGAGTTCAGCTGGTCGATGAAATTCTGGAAAGTGAGAATAATCATCGGATGTATTGGCCAGTTAGATCTCCAGACTTTAGTCCTATAGAGCCTGCCTGGGACGCTCTGGGGAGAGCAATTGCAATTCGCAAGCTCCTTCCTAGAACCATACAAGACTTGAAAATTGAGTTGCTAAACGAATGGGACCAATTGCCACCGGAGCTCATAAACTCCTTATTTCCAGCATAAAATTAAGAGGCTATGCCTGTATATCTGTAAGAGGTGGGGGCATACCCCCTTTTAAACAATTTTTTTTGACTCTATTCTGCAATTGCTCTTGCATATCTTCTGACTCCTATGTGTTGTTACGCACGATTATGCCTGTGTATTATGACGAATGGTTATTTTTTTTGTATTATATCAACCCCATGTACAAGCCAAATTTAATTAAAATCTGTTCAGTAGTTCTAGAGATAATCCACCAAATTGGAAAATTCTCTTAATCTTGAGCACCAGGGTAATTAATGATCTTGAAACATTTCCTCTAATTTATATGAAAGGAAACCATAATTGGCACTACTGGAATTTTATTATTATTTAGCTTTCTTCATTTAAATATCTTCATCTGACCACTAAGCAGTTTGAGTATGTACATTCACAGATCTCTTACATATATATGATTTTTTTCAAATCGATTAAATAAAAAAGTTTTCAAATATTGAAAATTGTAGGTCGAAAATGGCTTGATTAGAGATTTTCTATTACACCGTGATTTTTTGTTCAGGAATTTCGAAACATTCTATATTGTAATTCATTTACACACTGAATACAATTATAATTTCAAAAGTTGAATTTAATAAAATGATTTTTTTTAATTTTATAGTTAAAATTTTTCACAAAATGCTTATGCTATCATTGTTTTATACCTAAGTGTTTTGAGTTTTTCTTAAAAAAAATTATATTCGTTGAATTGTAGATAACTTCATTTGCTAATATGGAAAATAACAGCTGTATGTTATTACAGACGTTGCGGAAAGTGTAACAGAATCTTAAATATATTTTGAGGAGAGCACGAATGTAATTATTTTTCTCTGATACGTAGCCCGTTTGTTTATAAATTTAAAAATAAATTTTAAAGTTTCCCAATTATTATATCATACATATTACATATTTGGATAGAGCGAAGTATCTTCTTCTCTTCACTAGCAAAAAGAAGAAGAAAAAAAACCGATAATTTTGAAGACTTTGAAAATTCGGTAAGAACTTTTTGCAATACTGCTTTAGATATTTAGAAGAATATTTATAATATTTCCGAGCATTTAACTAAGGGTGTCAGGCCATGCAAGGAATATCAGCTTGCCTTGTCTAAGAATACTTGTTTCTGTGACATATATCTTTTCAAATTATTAGTAGGAATTAGATTTTTTTTGCGTGCCTAACAATGGTATTTCTATCATTATATAAATTATATAAGTAATTTTTTTGTCAATTTTTTTTTAACTCTGTGTTCAATATGGACATAAATTGTGAGTTCTATTTGTTTTTAGTTAACATTTTCAAGAAAACTATTGCACAATATATTTTCCAATTTTGTATGCTTCTATAAAAGGTTCTTACACGTATAGTGAGTCAAAAATACTTTTTTCTTTACGTTTTACCCATGTTATTAGAGACAATTTTTTATATGAAAAAAAAGGGGAAAAAATAATAAAAATTTCCAAAAGTATAAAGTCCTGTAAAATTTCCAAAAGTACATAGTTCTTCCTAAGTTAATTGAAGTTGGTTCACTATTTTTTGAGTATTGTTTTATGTATGAGGAGTAAGACATTTTGTGTATTTATGAAGGTAATTTTTAAGGTATCCGTCTACCCTAAAACTGCAATTTTCTTAAAAGCAATCCAATTACCCTAAAAACGCAATCAAAAGGTTGACTTTAATTTCATCTTTCATTAAAGTCTGTTTACTTAGCTTTCTGGAATAGTGTAAATTTTGTTTAAATCTTACTTAGAACTTGAGTTATAAGCATTTTAATAAAAGTCAGTATCAATTTTTTAGAACTGGAAATAGTATTCGGCAACGGGAAATGGAACCTTAATGTTCTTCTACATTTATATTTTACGTAATATGGCCATCAAAATATCTTCCTCCATGCAAAATGAATTTCCCAAGACCGAAAATGGCAATGAATCTTTTCACGGTGTGATATAGCATTCAGTGTCAAAAGAAGTTTTCGTTTGTTTGAAAACTGTGAATTGGGTGCATATCATGTATTATACAATTTAACGAAGAATATCAAGTCATCAGGGATTCGAAGTTCCATGCAACACCAGTTGTATGTAATCGTAGGAAAGTTTTAAAGGCCAACACGAAGAAAAAGATAACTTATTTAAGAATTACAGATAATGCTGTTTCCAAATCAGGGGCATTTTAATGTAAATTTTTAATTAATTAAATCAGTTTCTGGTTTGAAATGTAATTTTAGCTTTTTCTCAAAATCAAGATTTTCAGATTTTGCTTCAGTTAAAACATCATACTGAAAGAAAGTTATGCATATAATGTTATGAAATTTTCATGAAATACTCTACAAATTTAATTTAGGATTTGAAACTCTCTTATTGTTATAATTCTATTATCTTGCAATTTATCGTTGATAAAAATTATAAATTATTAAAAGCGTCATTTTACAACTATTTTTATGTACCTTTTGAGCTAAAATATTTTAACCTTTTTTTTAAATGTATGCCTATTTTACATTTTATAGAAACTTTTAATCCATTTCCTGTAGTAAAATGTATCTAAAGAGTCATTTTATCAATTATATAAAAAAATATCATTTTCGAAGTTAGGCGAATGCCTTGAAGTTGGTACCGAATGCAAATATATCTGAAAATCATATCTATATTGAAAACAACGGAAAGCAAAAACTTTTTGACTAAAAAAATATTTTATATATCAAAAAATGATTAGAATATAATTATTAGTCACACAAAAATCCTAATATTAACGAATAATTTGAAAAAATTAATGTTACAAAAAGATAGGATATTAAGTTTGTTACTTTATTTTCCTCAACTTCTCTTGATACCCATAAATAATTAGAAAAAAATATATCACTCCAACACTTACGAGTAAAAAACTCAAAAATCTTAACATCGGTGTTTCAAACATATTTTCTTTAATGGAATAAACTTTAATACAGGCTGTCTCTCGGTCTTTATTATTTTTATTTCCTTTTGTTCAAAGAGAACACAAAAAGTATACATTACTCTTTCAGCCTTTTTGAATAAATTTTTGAATTGAATATATATATATATTTCTAATATTGCTTGAAGATTTAAATCATAAGAATTCTGAGCAAAATACATTTAAAGCAATTTGCACTGAGAGTTTTATACGACACACCTTCTTACCACTGTATTTTATTCCTTCCTTTTAAAAGAACTAGAGTCTCTAAGGAATAGATCAAAAGAACATGGAGCATAAAATGGTACAGACACAAAGGGCGAGTTATTGCAAAAGAGAAACACATGTTCCTTTTTACACCTGAAGGAATAAAACAGCATCTGTTTTTAGGAGAATCGCGAGTAATACTTCCTAAGGGATTTGACAATGTTTTTTGAGCACCAAGTATAAAAACAGCGTTCATTTGATAAGATCTGATGATGCTCTTATCGTATCCTCTTGTTGGGTCAAAAGGTACTAGAGATTTTTATTCTGTTCTGGATTGGAAAGGGGGGGGGGGCCGGGGTTTTGTCTTTAATATCCGCTAGGATGAAATGTGTGCTATGTCTTCAATGAAAAAGGCTACCAATAAATAAAAAGGAATCATATTACATTTTTTATGTTGTACAATGTAATACATAAGAAAAAATCGTTATTTTATTCTACAAAAGAATGTAGTTTTAGATAAGTTGAATTTAATAGACCACCATTTATTCATAGCTATTTATTTAAAACAATCAAGGGGAAAACGAGGTAAAAAATTTTCAGGACATGCTTTCATTTTATTGTTAAGATTTTAAATTTACTCCGAACCGCTGGGTTAAATTTTTAAAGGTACTGGTGAAAAGTAAATACGCAGTTTATACAAAATGATTCATCAGAATTTTAAATTCCATATTTTCAGAAATAAAAGACACATAATTATAATTAATAAATATGTGCAAAGCAAAATGTAGATTTATTACAAGTGTTCGATATAATTTCTTTTACTTACACGTATAATGTGAATTCTAGACGTAAATTTTTACAAAACCCGTTGTAAGGCATCAATACTATCACACTATATATCAAAAACAATCCATTGTTTGAATTTAAATAAATGTTGAAGAAATATTGGAGCATACAATTGATCTTTAAAAAATTCCTAATGGAAGAAATCACTTGATGCCATATCAGATGACTTAGGTGACCAGTTGCGTAATATCTTGCTATCAGTCCACTGCAACCAAACCAAATTCAAGACAGCTCATTGAAATATTCTAGAAGAGCTTTTGAGTAGTAGTTTCACGAAGACCTCACGAGAGCCATCTATTTTTTTAAACGCTTTAAAGTGTCAGTGGTTATACAATGTGTATATAATTATACAGCAGCAGAAATCCATTATTCAAATACGTTTGAGGCTAATTATGGCGCATACACGGTAACTTTTAGAAACTATCAAAGTAAGAAAAAGCATCGGGCAAATCAAAGATTCCAGCTGTGTAATATTAAGTCATTTAGTTCACGGCTAGCGATCCAACAGCGCTGTACCTTCTAACACAATATCTTTACGCAGAATACATAGGGGCCATTTTTTTTTAATAATATAAGACTTATACAGTTTTCCTATTGATCATGCATTGCTTATCATTCTGCATTCGTTTATTTTTGAAAATACAGAAATTTGAAATCGTTTGAATCATTTTACGTAACCCTACATAATATATTTTTCAGAAATATCATTCGTCTATTTGTTCTCCAGATACAGAAATAACAAGGGAATGTTTATGATGCTTATAAATTTGAGTAGAATGTTGAGTGATCTTTCGGAATGAAAGTATGAAATAACCACTATTTCTGTATACGGAAGTTATATTTTCTAAGGATATTTGCTGCTTATATTTAATTTTTAATTAAAATCGCTCTGGAAACTTCATGTAGGTTAGTAACAATAGGCTTAATAAATTATTATTTTATTTTATTATTTAATTTTTATTTTAATATCAGAACAGAATATTATATAGTCTACTTTAATAGTTCATCGTTTGTTCTTATTTTGATATTGAATTTAGTCATTGATTTTTATAGAAAAATCAATTGTTCTTAAACGTTTTGTTGTTAACAATGGTATTGTTATACTAAATAATATTTTGCTAGTGAAAATGAAAATGCATTTGTAGTTGGAGGAAGATATTTTCCTTCCGTTTTAGTAATTGCTTTTACTCTGCCTGGGACTCGGAAATTTGCTTACATTATCCCAATTATTATCCATTTTGATGAATCGAAGATATATATTAAGAAAAATAAAGATTCGAAACTTTCATCTTCAAATGTGCTTGCAACCAAAAGTGAAAGTATTTATTTACCCAATAAAGCTTTAAAAAAACTTTAAAACATCCGTTAAAATGATATTAGAAAAAAAGAATTTAATTCTTTTTACACTTATTACATCAATAATATGAGAAGACAACAATTCAAAACATGATATTTCAGGAGAAATTTATTAAAACAATTGTATTTGATTTGGCCAAGAAGTTTCCTCACGGACGATAAACCTTCGTCTTCAACCACATATACTATCTGTAAGGTGAACATTCATTTTGCGTCATGTTATAGAAGAAATTGTGCTCCTAAAGTGGGTAGTGGAGAAACGATCAGTGATACAGAAATACCAAAATATCGTGCATTTTTTGACAAGTTCCGGTTCTGTATACATCATCATTCTGAGTTCATCCATATATGAAGACACCGAGGTGAATGACCAAATACAGCTTGCATTCGTAAAGAGATGTCTGCATGACATATCTAAAGAGTACTTTAGATTTAAAATCCTTCCTTACATTTTTAAGTTGTTAAAATCAGCAGCATTGCCCTTCTCCAAGTCCATTGGATTACTACTTTTCAATAAGATAATACACGACTGCATGTTTCAAATATTGTATATATATATATATATATATATATATATATATATAAAGGGTATTATAATTCATGGCTAGAATAAAAACACCATTTATACATCCAGTAAATTTATTACTTTGAATGAGAGAGATGTAATTTTATATGATGATAAGTGTCATTAGATTCCATGAGTTACAGTACTCGTATACTCATTTAAGGAGACCATATTCATAGTTTCTGCCTTCATGGTCAAAGTGGAAGGATACAAGGTAGAGAATTTTATTTCGCTTCAAATTTATAAACTGGGAATTTCTTTAGATCATGTGGATTTCAAATGGTATTGGATGAAGGGAATTTGAGGGATTTTTCAATGGTGATGAAAACCTTTTAAGGATTATCCCTATAGGTCAGGGATTGTGAAAAAAAGCAGATTCAGCAGACTTTACGGGGATTTAATTGTATAATTTGAAAAGAAATATGAAAAGGTATGATAAAATAAAAAAGAAAGTTATTTACTGTGAATTAAAAAATGTGAAAAGTAGAAAATTGAATTATTATTAAGTCATTACTCATATATTTTTACACTATAACACACTAAAATTTTTTCTACATTTAATAAAAACAGATACAATTTGATTTCCATAAATAAGTATTTTAAAGACCTGGATTGCATCTCTTGGTCTGAATTTCATCCCTTTGCTTTCTAATTTATTATCATTGTATATGATAAGCCTTAGAGAAATAATGAGTCATTCTTACGAGTGGTAAGCACTCGTAGAATTGAAATTAGTCATTTGACTTTTTTCACAAATACTCTGTTGAGGAATAGATGGCTGAGAGCTTGACGGTAACCATATTCTATTCATTAATTTGAAGCGAACTCTTGAAGTAAAGGGTTTAGCTACAGAATCCTCTGCGAATACATTTATTACTTTCCCTTTTCAGGAATAGTTATCGACACTCATTCATTAATTCATCCAAGAGTTAATGCTGTATCTGTGGGCATTTTACTACAAAAAAGACAACATTATATACTATCAAAGCTAATAATTATTAATTTTTAAGGTGTCTCACAGAAAGTGAAGATAAAACATAGCGCATAACAAAATAGACATAACATGTTATTCTGGTTTGTTTCAGTGAATGAAAGGTGACAAAGATTAGTAAATCTCATTTGGTTTCCTTTAACCTTGCTCAGAGCAGGTGCATCGTGTAAAGGATTGTTATTTTTCCACCTCCTTTTTTCCACATTCTTCTTTGTAACAATAACCATTCACAGAAGAAATATGAGCTGTGTCTGTAATGCACTGAAAGCAGTAAAGTGAATTTAACGACTTATTCAGCGATAGGAATATTATCAAACATCAATCGTAAATTTTAAGGCCTTGATAGCCGCCTTATAATTTACTGACTTCAACCACTAGAATTATCTGAAATGTGTAAACTAGATAATGTATATATATATATATATATATATATATATATATATATATATATATATTATAATAATAATTCTATATTTAATAATGTATCACTCAAAAAATGAATTTTAGGTAAATATAGCAATTAGATGTTTCATTGAGTATTAAATTTTGTATACTTACTTTGATGCTTAGATATTTTAATTTAATATTTTAAAAAATAATATTTCTAATATTTATCATTCATTGAGATGTTTTTAACGTCCAGTTACATTTGATGTACATACTATTTATATATATCAAAATTAATTTTTTAAGGACTATCTTTTAAAACGAGTGAGCTATCTGTGTGAATAACTGTAAAAAGGTGTCATTTTCAAAAGCAACTCGAGGGGAAAAGACTGCCACTTTCAGCTACCGTTTAATTGTATCATTGCAAGTAATAAGAGAGCGAAAACTCTTGATTCTCTTAAGTCTCAAAATGTTAAGGCAGTATTGCAACTCCATGGCAATACTTGACCTCAAATACCGGTGATGCATTCAGTGGAAATGTAAAGAAAAATGTACGTGAATATATCGGTGTTAGTAAAAGAAATACAATAAACTAAGTCCCACTGGTAATTCTGTGGACATGTGAAATTAATAGGCTTGGTTAGCGATTGTCTGGTAAATTTACAAAATATTGTTGTTTCCTGTATTTATGGGACAATTGAGCAACTAACAAACACTCATCTGCAATGTATCGCTACTTCTAAGCAGACATTCGTTAACCCTTTCGGGACGAACATACCATATATGCATCACTGGCGATCGCCGTTCGCGACCGAACGTACCAAATACGCATCACTAGAGAATTAGCTCAGTGGCCCGAACAATGCATATTCGCATTATAAGGCGAAATGTTCTCTAAATTTATATGAATGGCACCCTGTGTCCATTACTTATGAACTGAATAGTAGTTTTAAGATATTGACCTTCAATTTGATTGCAGTCTGTCTCATTTCAGTATTTTGCTCACCAACTGTTGTGGGAGAGGAAGGAAAGCGTAATGTAAACAAACTGAACTCTGCTCTTTAAACTTCCATGTGATGTATAATTGCGTTTCGGATTTTTCCCCGATTGTTTTTTATGGGTTTTTATTATGTATTTTTATATTTTTTTTTTCTTTTTAGTTCTGTACCGTGAGTAATGTTTGACTTTGCGTTGCTTTCGGATGTATTTCGTTTACTTTTCTTTTTATTTCGGAAAGCCTTGACTTCTATTTATAAATGCCAGAAATTGCTGTTTATCAGAATTTTTTTTCCACATGGTTGAGGAGCGAGTTAATGATGAGAGTGTGATTAATTTTCTAAAATGCTTGAAAGGAGTATTTCTAGTGATTTCTGATGCCGACATTTTCTCAGAGACTGACAAAACACAAGTCATTTCCCCGCTTCAAACAGCATCTTTCCCCGCTTCTAGCATTACCATACTCAATTTTCACATTAAGTTCTGTTACTTCTTGTAAATAGTTTTTTTTTTGGTACTTTTTTTTAATTTTAAAATATATTGATGTTTTTGTCAATAAAACTATAGAATAATTTCAATCTTGCTTTTGAAAATTATTTCTCAAAGTAAGACATTTTTCAGTAAATTATAGGAAAAAGATTATTAAAAATGCTAATTTTAAAATATATAACAGCTTAATTAATAATCTAAAATTTCACCAAAAATTATAACGTTATGACGAAAACTTTTTTTTTTTTTTTTTCTAAAGTTAGGCTTAGCGAAACAAAACCTCCGGTAAGTGCGACAGTTTCTTTCTATTCTCCTACGTCTCTAAGGAACGTCCTACACCAAGACATTCCGCCCCGATAGGGTTATCAGCTTAGCATTAAATTTTATAGCTTCAACCGGTATAATAGTCTTTAGAGTTCTACAAAATGTTAAATAAAACCCACTAATGAACTAAAGCTAGGTATTTCTTCCTCTTTTACGTATAAAGTTGGACTAATTTAAAACTTTTTTTCTGAAATTTATGGACAAAAATGAAGAAGGATATAATATATCAAAGCTCAATGACCAAATATGATTGTTACTGAAATAAGATAAGGAATATTCGTTGTCCCACACATAAGAAAACAGTTGAAAGATAAGAATCAAGATTCAATACTTTAGCGATAGAGCTTATTAGAAGGCACTTATCTCAGAATTCAGTGGTGGTTTTCTGTGCAGTACCAATGCGAAAAATTATAAATGTTTTGTAAACAAACTTTAAAACAATTACAAGATGCTAGTATGTTGGATGTCACTCAAAAAATATTTTTCTGGTTTCTTCTGGTAACATAATATTTTTAAGTGACAAAATCAGGAAAAGACTCCACCTAGGTATTCAAGCAGTGAAACAAAGAAACCGAAAGAAAAAGGATCGATGTACGATGGGTGAGTTTTGTTACTTTCTTTTAGGACGGGATGAAACATTCGAGAAAGAGTGATATGTACAGAAATATTTTTTAATATTCTTTTTTTTTTAATCAGTCGTGTGTAAATATTTTCGTTTGGATTTCATTGATATATAATCAAATTAAATACATAAATTTGTAAAATTCTAAAAGTTTATGATTAAAATTTTTTACATACAAACATTTACTTAGCATTATTATGAATGGGGATTTCTATAATCCCTTATAAAATTTTAGCATTATAACTTGGCTTAAATTACTTCAAAAAATTATATTCATTTATTGCCTTATGCAAACTATTTTTGAGTTAGAATATTTTTTTCCGGGACTATATTCCTTTTAGAGCAATTTTTTTTCCGGTGAAAAATGATTAAGTTCCTCAGTATTTAAATATACTTTGCATTCTTAATGCTATCTGAGTAAATTTTTATTTGAGTTTAAACTCGTATAACTCCCATGCATTGATTTCCATTTATGTATTTGACAATAAGAATAATTAAGCATCATTTCTGTCCTTGCCTCTTTCTAAATTTTTTTAAGACCATTTGCATGCACTGTTCTGGTGTAGAGAAAACAAGATTGATGAACTCAATTAATTTTAATTCAAAATTTTTGATGAACTTTTGACAAACAGGAGTATATTTATGCTTATAAGTGCTTCTATTTATTGATGATGCTCTTCTTTTGGTAAGGAAATGAAAACTTTTACATTTGTTGTGTAAATTTATGTATTTGGGATTTCTATGTTCTCTGCTTAATCGTTTCGTCCTTCTTTACTTTGTTTGCGGTCCACTTAAAATTACTAAACAAGTTATTTAAAAGTTAGTTCTCATTCAGAATGTCTTATGCTTCGATGAGATCTTTCATTTATTAAAATTGAAAACAAACACAGTAATTTTCTTTGTAATTTAATAATAATACTATTCTTTTCAAATGACAATTTCTTGAATATTCTTTTTATAAGTAAAATAATAACCAAATGTAGAATATCCCAAAAAAATGCTAAAGAAAATGTTGTTTGGCAACGACATTTATTTAGAAATATGTAATGAAAAGACACTGTTTAAGAGCACCAAGGCATGCGAGGAATTGTAGAATATTATAATTAAAATTCCTTGTTTTTGTGATACATATCATTCCATAATCTTAGAAAAGCTCGGTTTTTTTTTTGTGCGGGTTTAATAATGATATTTTAAATCATTCTGTAGAAATAGAAAAGTTAATTTTGTTAAAAAGACTTTTTTCTGTCGTAATTGATTACACATATGTTTTGCGTGATACACATGCATTCCGATGCATTTATAAAGACACCTATTACACAATATACTAACAAATTTTTTTTTCTTTTGTGAAAGATACATTTGCGTATAGTGAACCAAAAGCTTTTTACCTCTCTAAGTAATAAGTTTAGTGAGAAAAATATATAAGGAAAAAAAATTAAATTTCCTGAATTGTAAAATTCTATACTTTTTTTTTAAAGAAAATATAGAGTAATATCAAAAATAAACATTAACGCATTACATTTTGAGCATTATTTTCTATATTAGGAGTATAACATTTTGTACATTTATGGAATATTATTTTTAAAGATGGCACCAAATGTAAATATTTATGAAAAATCATGTCCAGTTCAACCAAAAGTAAATAAAAAATTTTAAAGAAAAATAAACTTACACACTCTAATAAAATTACTCATATGTTATTTATTAAATATATGCAAAATTTAGACAGGGTGTTAAACTTCAAAAAATCAGTTTTATTTTTATAATTAAAAATTAATAATATTTAATTTAAATGAGCGATTAATTAAGACATTGTCAATAAATTTAAAACTGTACTAAAAGTAAGCAATTGAACATTGTAATTATTATGGTTTTGTTTCCGAAGCTAAATTGGTTCAATTGATCTTTTTAGACAATTATTTGACTAAACTAAAGTTGTAATTTATTTTTCATTTAGACTCTTGAAATATGTCATTTTTATGTAATGATTACTTATTTCTGATTTATTACGTTTTTTATGTTTCTTACCGTTTTTTATGTACTTTACTGTCAAAAATTAACCAAATTTTATAGTCAATATTTTTTTAATCAATTTCATATAACCCTGTTCTTCATCGGCGTATTATTGATATATATTTCTTGTGCATGTTTGTTAAAGTCTTATAACTCTTTAAAATATTCTTTTCTAATTAGATGGATTGTTAGTTTTTTCTAAGATTCACCTATGAGCAAATTTTAAAAAAAATATAGCAAACTAGCTTGAAGCTTAAATTTTTTTTAGTTGAAATATGGTTTAACCCTCCCCATGGTTGGCAAAAAATTATTTTACTTGATGCTTTGCAGAGTAACGTAGGTACTCTGTAAAGCATAGCATTTCAGCGATTTTCAATATCATGCTGAAGGGGTCTATTACTGCATTTAAATCAATTGACTAACTAATAACTTATAAACAATACTTCGATTTATATGCAGTTAACCGCAAATAAGCCGCTAGGAAAAGACCGATTTAGTAAATATTGTAGCAATTTAAAATATTCAAAATTTAAATACAATGAAGGAGTGGTGTATACAGTTCATTTATTAAATGTAATTGTAAAGCTCCCATGGTAAAAAAAATATAATTTTTACAAAAAGAAAAAAAAAAACATTATAGCTTTTGAAAATCAATTGTAAATTATTTTTAATGAATCTGTAAGTAATTAAAAAGTTTTATTTTAACTTTTTAGGAATTATAATTCTATAATATGTACCAAGAATTTTAAATGTAATGTTCAGTATGAGATGAAAATCCGTGTATACTTATTTTATGTTTTGAACCTTCTAATAAGGTAGAATAATAATTTAATTTCTGTAAAGCTTAATATATAACATTTTATGATTAATTACAGCTTCATTAAAATAGCAGTGAATGTTATTTTATAAACTATAAGTTTTTTGATTATTTTAAGTATATTGTAAATCACAAGAAAGCTTAGAACAAATTATTTAGTTACCTGTAGGATTCGTACTCAATGGTTTTAATTTATATTTTTAATTTTCATATTTTATTTACTAAATCGTTCTTTTCTTCGAGGTTAATTTTCGATTCCCTTAAGATTTCTCATAAAATTATTTATGCTTCAAATATCAAATATTACATGAATTGCTTAAGGATTCTGATTACTAATGGCATTTTAAATTTAATAATAATATTATAATATTCTTTTGTTTTAATTGATCATTTTTATATTGTTCATTCTGTTCAGAGTAAAATCCAGTGTTCTACTGACAAGAAATGACTGGATAGCAGATTTTTCTCTCAACGAAAAATATAGAAAACATTCAAATTTGACGTCAAATATTTCAAGAATTTTTACAATACAATACTACTAACGTGACCAAAATGTGATTAGAAAAAAAAAAGGAAATTACAGTCCTTAGACAATGATATCAATTTTCGCACAGATGAATATTCTGAAGCTAAAAAAAGCGTCATTTCAGTTAAGGGTAATTATTTTAGGTTAGGGAGTAATTTATTTCTATCGTAATTATTAATTTTGACAGTCTAATTATTATCTTTGCTCACCAATAATGCTAATGTACCTTGACGCTTTGGGAGTAATAACTTTTTTTTTAGTTTCTGGCTTAGCTCCATGCTCAATTAATTAATCGTTTATGATTATAAAATTATGAATACTGTTTCATAAAGTACATACTATAATTAATTGAAGAATAAAATCGTGTATAAAGTTTGTAGAAAAAAAATGCATTTCAGAATTTTGATTCAGCATTAAACTTATATTAAAGGTACTAAAAATAATCGAAATAATTTTGCTTAGTGTTAATTTAATGAAAATAATACCACTAATATAAAATATTGCAGATACAATCATCGAATATTTTTTAACCCTAGATCATTAGTACAATAACCATTTGGAACAATAACAAAACTATACAAGCGCATTTATTATTAATGTTATAAGTATTGATTAAGGTAATTACAAGGGAAATATTTACATTGATAATGAAACTACATTAATATGTTTAACTTAAATTAAATGTGAAGAGAAAGTAAAATTATATACATTTAAAAATAGAGAAATATGTCTGGAAACATTAAAATACATTTTCTGCATCTCTTCATAAATGCTTATCCCTTTTTTAAACAACGCTCTCCTCTTGTATTAAAATATCACCCTATCTTCGTTTCTTATATTAATATTAAAGAAATTAAATAAGTATTTAAAAATTAGATTATATTTCTAAGTATGTCAGTTGTTAAATATAACATAACATGAATCGAAAGTAAAATAAGACCATGTTAACCGGTGGTTCATTAACTCGTGGTATAAATATGGATCAATGTTTTTGAAATTTTGATTAATCTCTTTTCAGATGACGGTAGAAATTCCTGTTAAGGAAAGACAAAACTTTTTTTTTTCTATTTTATGTAACGTAGAATGAACATGTCATGAAGTTCCAATCTGCTAATAGTAAAGATACACTCTCAATGAGAGAAATTTCATTATTAATATCTTACGAAACCAGAATTAAAAGAAATAGACTAATAAAAGAGATATAGAAGCTGAAACCATAAAAAACCATCAAAAAGACGAGCGCAGATGTGATTCAAAGTAGAAGAGAAAAAGGAATGAAACCCGTTAAAAATCCTGAGAGAAACACGGCAACGAAGCAAAAGCTGACAAATGATAACAAAAATCCAAGCGAGTAATAGAACATTTAAAAAAAAAATTTTAAAAAGCGAAGGATAAATATTTTTCAAAGTTAGGTGATGCTCACAAATCTGGATGGCTGACCAAAACTCAGTAAAGGGCCAGCAAAGTAACGAAAATAAGATGAAAGATAACTAAAAGAATGATTTAAGTCTACATTCTAAATATCTAAGAGGCATTGACTGGCCGCAGTTTCCATTTTCTTTAATTTTAGTTAAGTTGAATTTCGTCTCAAAAAACAGAGAAGATAAAATTACAATTAAGTGAAGATGAAGAACAGATTTTAAGAGGCATCCTTTAAAAGTTTAGGGCTGAAAGATCTTGGGTTATTTTAATAATTTTTTATATATTTCATTTATTTATTTTTGGATTTGAATGTTAAGATTAAATATGAATCACGTCATTTTTCGTGTGTTTTCAAATGTTCTTGTTTATATGATTTTTTTTTTTTTTTTTGTAAAATGGCATTTTCTCACTTTTAGTGAATCAACCATTTTTGTTGATTAAATTTTAAGAGTTACAAAGACTATTTTCTTGAATAATTAATATTTGAAAAAAAGAAAATAATGTCCAAAGAGTACAAGCGTAATGCATAATACTCATATTAATGTTTGAATCCAAATTATTGCTAAATTTATGTTAATGCAGTAATTCGTGTTCCATTAACTTGCGGTATAATAAATGTGGGCACTGAATACCTTTAATAGTGTTCATCTGTATTTGTAATTAAAATAGTGGACTATATAAAAAGTCCAAATCATATAAGACGCACATAAATAAATAAAAAAAAGCGAAGAAAATCAGAAACCTAAAGGGATTTTTATCTTGTGTTTCTTCGTATAAATGCTTATCCTTTTTGAGCTACTCATTATTCTTATATAAGTACCCTCTTATCTTTACGTTTCTTACTTTTACAGGTTTTACAACTTATGGAATCTGTCCTATAATCGCTGGAAACAGTCTCTGCGTTAGAAACTTTGAAACTCTTCTTTGTCAAAGTATCTTAGAGTTTCTTTTTATTTCTAGAGGTCCTTAAGGAATTTTTGTCCAGGATTTCTTTGGATCATTGAATAGTTTTGATTTCGCGTATAGCAAAAATTGTTTTCTTCAAGTCACAGGGATATTATTTTTTTGATTTTGTTCTTACATTCTGTTTCCTGCTATTTTCCAGGCTGTTAATTTCTTCCACACTATTTCCAATTTTTTTCGTCATTTTCATCGTTTTATCATTGTTTTCTTTTTTTTTTCCACTCTTTTCAACTTAACCCCAGCAAAAATTATTCTGTACTATATTTTTCTTTACTTTTCGAGATATCTGAGAAAAATAGCCCAAGCGCGTTGGGAAAGTTTTCTTTCTGTAGTATGTATTAAAGGGAATCATTGTTTGTAATGTATTACAATTAACTACGTTTGTATTTAGTACACATTTTTTTTAATTCTAGAATAAACGTTTTTTTATTGCTACTTGAAAGCTACGAAGGCGATTAAGAAAAAGAACGGTTTTGGTTATAAGAAACTGGTTAATTAGAAGGAAAAAGTGAGAATGGGTAATTCTTTACAGTTTTGTTGACTAATCTTTTTACAATTTTATGAGAAGTTCAGGAGTTCGACACCTAGCTGATATCTGGAGTCTACCAGTGGCATGGTGTGGAAGTTCGGAGCTAGAGGTGTGAGCTCATGTATAGTTCTTGTCACTTGACCGTGATGCAATTTACTAGGTCCATCAAAAATTGTCTTCCTCTGTAATTAACATTCATATCATATTAAGAGTATGAAGCTCTTTGCATCAAAAAAAATAATAATAAATAAAAAAGTAGACTTAACTTTTCCTGCCGATGAGACATTTTCTCCTTTTTGTAGCAGATTCACCTTAACAAACATTTTTCTTTTGTCATTGCTCTGATTTCGTTGCATAATACAGACTCCAGAACTTTACACCAGTGACAACTAGAGATGGCAACAATGAAATTTTGACATGTTAGCAAATAGCTGAAGAATCAATGTTCCCCAATAAACCAGTGTAATATTGGTTTTGGGTGCCATTTAACATTTGGCAGCACGCAATGATAACGTGAAATTATCTAATTAAAGCCATATATTGCCAAAACTACAAATGGAATTTTGAACCACTCTCGTACTGAAGACGAGGTCATGGCAAAATTGTAAAAAAAATATTATAGATCTGATTTCGTGAATTCTACATAAAATCACTTGTAGAATTGAAGATCCAGTTGAATCTAATATACACGTGCATGTTCAACTGAGAGTTTTTTGTAGACCTCAGAATATGAATCCATGACCCGCCCAGGTCTCTGCCGTCCATAAAGCATACAATTTAGCAACTATACCACCCTGATTCAGTTAAAATTGAGTGCATAAAAAAGTTATCTGAGAAGGTTTTTAAAAAAGGTTCATAATAACATATATTACCTCTTTAAATAGTTTGCTACATATTTCTCATTAAAGTTCACAACGTTTGAGCGAAACATTAGGTTGCTGAATGGTAAATTAACCGAAACAGACTTAACTTTACATTATTAATGATGAATTTTCCTTCGCACTTTTGTACTCTTTGTTTTTTGAAATTCCTTTTTCTCACAACATTATTTTCTCCCAACATATTAAATATGTTCATAATAGCTAGCATATTTATGGAGCTACCAGTAGAAAAATTGCTAGTGATATTTCATCAAATAATTGGTTGAAAATTATTCAAGCATAGGTCACATTTGTGAAGATTTCTCGTAGTTGTAACAATGACAATTCAAGAATTTCTTTCCTTTCAAATAACATCTGGTGTTTTCTTTTGATTATATATTTTAATTCCCAGCTCCTTCTAAATCAATTGGAATATGATGGAAATAAAGTTAATTTTGGAAGTGGAGTGAACTGATGTAAACAATTCGTATAAAAAGTGAGAGAGAAAATTAATTTGAATATATTAAAATTATGCTAATTAGGTGCATGAATGTTTCTGTGATGTGCACTAAGGTATTCAGTCGTGTGATGCAAATTAAATGGGACTAGTAATTAATGCTGTCTGAGTAATTATGCATGTACTCGCACCATATTCTGGTAAACGTATTCCTTGAGAGATTTTTGAACTTTTTAAATCTTGAAGATAAAGAAAGTGATTTGTTAGAAAGCACCTCTCTTATTTGAGGAATTATTAAACATATGTTCTGCATAGAACAGACTATTTTATTTACTTGGTAAGTGCTTGAACATAACCCTTTTAAGGGGGGGTATATTTATACCACATATTCAGCACATTAAAAAGTTTAGTAAAGTACGCTTTTTTTCCCAAACATTTATCTTCAAAAGGTAGCTTATGGTTTTATTAAATTAAATTAGATGACAGAACCATGCAGAATAGTTATAAAAATTATTACTTTAAATCTAATAAAAGTTCCTAATAAGTGGTTGATTTATGCCTCACAGAAATTTTCTGAAATGATTTGAAAATTTTTAATTCCTGAGTTACCCAATCTTCATGTATGAAACATTATGTAAATTGTACTAATTACTTAAAACAAAACAAATAAAGTATTGGTTTCATACTCTAAATTAAGTGGTATAATAATTATACCACCGTCCCTATAGAGCACTCAGGGGGTTAGTGAACAACAGATGGCAGCACTGAAATTTTTTTCAGTCTGATATGTGACGGTTCGCATTGTTACGTTAAAAATAGAAGTCATAAATAAGTTTTCGAGATACAGTGTGGCAAAAATCAGAATTATTCTCCTAAGAAAATAAATTTAACTAAACCCATCGCAGTTTATGAATGTTAATCGTCAATCTTACTCATTACATTTCACAATAATTTTAATGTAATTTGTAAAAGTAACGATCCATTTATTAGTAGAGGTTGTGAATCAAATATGGTTACATGACAGTTCAGAAAGAGTTAGTTGAAGAGAAAAATGCAAGAGAACCCTTATATGTGATTTAATGTTCAAAATAATCTAATAGTTACAATTTTTACAATCAAAGTATCAAAATGCATAGACATATTACGATTTCATAACATAGCTTTCTCTTGGAAGATTTATCGAAATAAGTTCATGTTTACTTTAGAAAGAAGTGCTGAACGGAATTTCTCTAAAAACTTCCTATATAAAATCCCGTTATCTATACGAATTTCGAAAGACTTTTGCAGACGAATATGTCAAAATTGTGAGCTATTTATGTACTCATCCTCTTTCAGTCACATTTAGAAAAAAGGAAGATTTCATTTTAATCTGTTTTCTTCTGATTAATAATTTTTTTCCGAATCAAACAGTATTTATGAAAGAATGTTCTTTACTGACTGATCTGTTCCAGTACAGGGCTTTTTCTATCAATATATCTATATCCAGATATTATATTTCTCTTTTTGAAAGCATGAAAAGTAAAGGATTTCTCATTCTATAATCAAAAATACAAATATAAAATTTTGAAATTCGTTATAATATGAAATAACCATAAAAAGCAATAAAAGTCTCCATTCAAGTAATAAATGGTTAGCACAACTATAAATGGCGCATTTAAATCCTGAGAACGAAATGACGTCAATGTCTTCCTATTCAACCAATTGTTTTGTCTCTGAGGTTTTGTTTATCTTTAGGATTCTAGAATAATGCTTTGAGTTTTCAAAATATTGATCCAAGAATATTCTTATACGTTTTTTTATTCGTATATTTATTCAAGGAAATCATCTGAAAACATATTTATTTGTATTCATGTATTACACGTATGTTTCTTTTACACTTACGTATAATACCAATATATGTATCACACAAAAGAAAAACCGATTTCTTTTCGTTCAGCATGCGAGGTGTCCATCTAAAGTGATTCAACAGAAAAACGAATTTGCATTGAATCCCTCCATTCTGAGATGGAAACAAGGAACTAAAGTATAAAAAGGCTTTATTTTTATAGTCGTATTGTATATTATATAAATTTATGTTATGATTTATAAATTTTAGTAACCCGTCAATCAGGTATGGAGAATACAATATATATTATTAAAGAAATTCCAAAGCAAAATTAAACAAGTTGAAACAAATATTACATTTTCGTTGACTGATGAATTTCGTTCCCAAAGACTTAAAAGACAGTTGATCTTGGAATGCCAGCGGCCTTTCAAATCATCCACCACTGGGTCCAAGGAAAAGTTGATAGGTCGCGTTTGGCTATGCTCTTATAATCGAAAGTAAGAGATACATCAATTCGGGGGAGTTATTAGGGCGTTTTATTTACTGGTGTTTCTGTTGAAGACAGCAGTCATACATTTAATGAAATTAATCACTACAAATATAAAATCACTGAATAAATCTCTCTCTCTCTCTCTCTCTATATATATATATATATATATATATATAT
>BMAW01025642.1:201359-217173 GCA_019974015.1 Nephila pilipes
GTGTGTGTGTGTGTGTGTGTGTGTGTGTGTGATGTATAAAATGTTGAAGTGTCAATTAATAATAAAGGGAAAAAAACATGCAATATTAACAAACAATACTTGACATGGGTAAGAGGCTGCTTTATTTAAATACGACATACATATTAATATATAATACGTATATCTAAATAATTATTGTTTGTAAATATTTGAATATTTTGGCAAGAATGCAACAAAGATACTTTTTGAAAATCATCTAAACTATATATAAGTTAGTTGTAGTTTCTTAGATACAAGGTAAAATACCTTACAACACAATTCTAACATCAAGCCAAGTGATAAAATGTTACCAAAAAGAGTCAACCCTATTCTGTCTGGAGTAAAAATAAGACTTCGTTTTGCAGACAGGTAAATAATACTCACTAAAGGACTCCGGGGTATATTTTTGAACACGATGAGTTACGATAATAGTTTTCATGAGATAAAAAATAATCTTTCTTCTGGTACGCTTTTGTTGCATTATATCATTTAGTTTGAAGTTTTTAGTAGATGTTATTATTCCTTTTTGTCAATGTAACAATTCTTGATTGCCTTACTTGAATATCTGTCTTAAAAATGAATGTAGATTTAAGTTAAAATTAAAATCATTATGAAACCATATGGAAATTATTATAAAGAAGAGGTCTAATATAAATATATTCATACAAATAATTTTCATTTAGAATCGATGGCAAACACAAGGAATAACAAAAAAAAAAAAAAAAAAGTAAAGTTATGCTCAAAAAACATTTTGCTTCATATTAAGTAGACTCTCTTGTGACATAGACACATAAATAAATATTTATATTTCAAAAAGCATAAGTGGTATTAAAATTCAAATGTTTGAAAAAAAAGCAGCATTTATTTATCATTTCTTGAAAAATATTTTGGAACAAAGCGTTTGAAGATACTTAACATACTTAACAAATATTGATATTTTCTTTATAAGTAAACTTCCTTGTTTCTCTTTGTTTTACGGAAAAAACTATGTTTAACTTTCTGTGTTATTTCTGTGCTGCTGAGTACCACTCCATTTCTTATTTTCTCAGAGGGCGCTAGTGCTCTCAATCTCCTCGTATCACGTTACATGAAAGTATAACTTCTACATTTTGTATTTATATTTGTTATAAAAATACTTATATTAAAAGAGTAAAACTGCTTTCTTAGGGCAATAAAACTTGCAATCGATTTTAATGTTACATTTTATTCTTACTAGACATAAAGAATACTTTGCTTAATATGGATCTTGTTCTAGAGGATTGAAATTATTTCATTGGTCTATAGGGAGACATTCGTTTTTTGCCAAGAAGGCAGGTAACCTATTTAACGAGACAAGATGAAGACAAATATTTCTAGGTCACAGCTTGTCTGGGATATTCTTCATTTATATAAGTTAGCGTAAGAGGAAAACTTGACACAAAATGTAAGAAAAAGAACATGGCGTAGAAAAATAAATAGCCTTTGTTTGTAATGTAAATCGTATTTATAAAGAAAATAGAAATTAAATAAATATACTTTCACTAGTAAAGCCTTCTGTTTTCAAAAGAATGTTGCACAACATAAAAATGGTCTTAAACTTTCATAATTACCTTAGCTGTTTCATTTGAACAACAGTAATTAAAAGCTCTAAGACATTTTTTTAAAGAATTTTGCATTATGGTAAATAAAAAACCCTAAGAATTAAATTCAGATTTATGATAACATAATTCTATATTTAAAATAAAAATGCAAAATTTTTATGGACAGAAAATCCTCTGTTTGTTATGAATAAAATACAAGTAAAAACTATTGTTAAAAGAACATGATTTATAGAAGTCTAAAAAGGCCTATAAATATCTAACAATTAATTTCACAATCATGGCAAAATACCAAAGATTTGGAAGATAAAGTGAATAATTCTTAAATATGAATCTTTGGAAAATCTTTATTAAAATAAAATACAGAGCGATTGCTATTTTGATTTTATAACATCGACATGATCAACCAGTGCATATAGTATGAAAAAGTTGCTTTTCATACAAGCTTTTAAATAAGAACCTTAATAAGAAACTATTTTTATCACCAATTGGGCACTTAAAAATGTTTCATGAAATAATTGTGGTCTGTGAGGGTCATAATAAAAATAATTATTATTGTAATTATAACTTTTTATTTATTGAGACGGGGAACAAATTGTAAATAAATATAAGTTTTTTGTCGCATTTCAAATCAAAATTTAAGAAGTGCTTAAGATAGAAAACGATTTCGGTTGAACATAACTATAAGACAATACAAAAATGAAATTAGCTGCACTAATTACATTATCATATGTTAACGGGTTTTTTTTCTCCTTTTTTGCTAAGTTTTTAAAAATATACAATTATTCCAAATGAGTACTGAGTATCTTAAAGTAAGCGCCCTTCCAAACTTAAAGCTCCCCAAATAAATTATTATAAAGTAGAAAAATAGCATCTTCGATTATTAATACATTTTTTTATTTTCTCAAGCAAAGCATTCTAAACTATAAAGACATTGCTAATACTAGCAACAAAACGAATATAAGCGGACGGTTTTTCTATAAAAATATTTCATTAAATTAAATATTAAAATTAGAGCAATCTGTAAATTAATAAAGTCAACAATAATATTTTGTTCAGATAAAATATTATTTTTTATACTTGAAAGATTTTCAAAATAAAATCTCTCAGATGAAAAATTCAGATAAAACACTAATATATTAGAATGTCAATCCTCTGAATCTAACACCATGTATCCTTTAGTTTAAGGCCACACCTTTTTTCGACACAATTTCCTCAATCCAGCAAATTAACACAAGCTCATAAGAGGTTTATTTAATTATAATTTTAATAGGTTTATTTAATTAATATTTAATTAATATTTTAATTAAATAGTAACAGAACATTTTAAAAATATCAAGATAAACATTTAAGTCAGCCATTTATATTTGCAGGATTTCCATAAGCTAAACTGTCATTATTTTATGTAATGCATAATATAACGCTTAACGAAATATAATGGGCTTACATCATAGTCATTTTTAGAATTTTTAAATTTATATTTTATTTAATTATTTAAAGTTTTATTGTTATGGCTTAGAATTACAATGCGTTAAAATATTTATGGATTTATAATTGTTATATTAGGAATTATTTTAATTAGAAAATTTCAAGATAAATCCTTGAAACCAACATTTCAACTACTGATCCTTTTGTTTTCTTCAATTTTGCTTTTGAACCAATTTAATTATTATTATTATTATCTGGTGTGGTAAAATAACAAATATAGAACGCCATCTGGCTTTCATGAAATACAGAAGAATGTTTATTTACACTCCTACTCCTACTGTTTAATATGATAAAAATAATTCTGTTTAAAAGTTCTCTTGTATAGAATATGGTAATCGTGTATTTCGTTTTCTTACTTATGTAAAGGTCATAGATCAGTATCATATTTTGTCTACCGTTAGAACCACTAAATATAAGTTTTCAGCCAAAATTTACTAGTCAGTCGGATTACATTATTGTAAACATTAATATGACATAATTACATATATTTTAGCAAGGAAAAAATGTTCTAGGAAATAATCACCATAAGGGATTAGAGTCGGGAAGACATTAAAGATCAAGATGACTGGAGCGAATGTGAAGAATTTTTGTCATTTTTGTTATTCGTCAATATTTACATATCTTTTCAAATTAATAACATAGGTTTAATCAAAAATGCATGATAAAATGAAACATCGTTTTTCAATAAAAATTAAATGATTATTTAATACAAAATATTACTTTGATAAATCATATCAGAAGTGATTAATTAGATTTAAAAGTAATAAAAATAATTTTGTTTTCAAATAAATTGAATTAATTTAATCAGCTCGTTAGAATATTCTTCAAACCTGATTGATGATCTATTTTATAAATTTTTATTTATTATAAATTTTATTTATTTAAGTAATTTATCATAGTTGGTTATTTTTCTTTATTTATTTTTTGCATTGCAACTCGTTAAAATATTTTTTTCCCTACGATTTTTAAGCCTAAAAATATTCTAGAAACCATTAACTTTTCTGCATATATTTCCCTTTGAGTATATTTCTGTACTTCGGAAACACTTGTTTTCATTCAATTATCTTTCTCTTATGAGTAAGATTTATTATGTATCGTGCCGATATGCTATTGATTTGTAATGTTTCTTTCAAGACAGCATTTTGAACTGAGGGGTATATTGATAATTCTTAAGAAAGTTGCAAAAGTCATTTTTAAAGTTATTGGCCTTATCTTAAAATGGGCATTGAAAGTATAGTAACATCTTTAGGGAAAATTGAACACAGTATAGGAACTGCCAATATTATATCATTGTGCATGATGGTGATGCCAAAATATTCACACTGAGGCAAAGGAAAACTTTGTTTAAGATCATTCATTATCAGCCATTCATAAAATTAATCATCTATTTCTCGTTACATATTAAATTCACCAACTTAAGTAAATTAAAATGGTTATTTTAAATATTACAAAGAATATTTTAAAATATACACATCAATTTATGATATTTCAAAGAAATTCAACGGCCTAAATCCAATATTCGGGCCAGCAAGAAGTCTGTCAACTTTAAGAATCGCTACGCTCTTAGGTTTGACAATATTGAGGCTGTTTTATATTATTTCACTATATTCTTGAATTACTTTTATAGGTTTGTTGGGAGTGTTGCCCGTGCATTTTAAATATATGAAACGTTCTGCGTTTGAAAGCTCAGAATGAAAGTATTTGAAAGCTTTTGCTGCATATTTGACGTTTTCAGGAAATTACGCATTCGACTTAGGAAATCAATGTTGAAGTAACACTTCAAAAAGTCATATCACGTATACGGATTGAAAAAAGGGAAACCTATTTGGAACAGAACAGCATGTATGTAAAAACATTGCTAAAATTGATGTAGATCGAACAATTTGTTGTCCGCAAAAATACTTTTATATTATAAAGAACCACTTTATTGTGATGGTAATTAAATTTAGAAAATTAGAAATAATGAACAAAACTAAAATGGAGTTTTGAACTTCATATTAAACAGATTTAAAAATGCTCGTTATTAAAGAAACCTATAATACATCTTTCGAATATTTTTTCAATGCCTTAGAAATTTACTCGGTTAGAAATTGAATTTTTTTTTGTTTGTTTCTATTATCTCTATTCATCTTAATATGGAATTGAATGTGATTTTTTAAGTTCCTTTTTATAATGTCAATTCCATAAATTGAAAATAAAACATGTTCTGTATAGATTTCAATTTTATTTTGATATAAATTTGAATTAAATTCTTTGTAAATTTTTGAAGCGTTCACCTTTGTGAAAAATACAAAGACTAATATTACTAATATGTACAAAAATTCATCTTTTTGAAGATTACACTTTTATCGATTTGTTTCTTTTAATCTTGTTCTTTATTCTTAAAATATTTTATTAATATTTAACTTTTATAAACAATAATAAAAAACTTTAGTGATTTTCCTTTTCAACTCATGTATCCTAGGAGAATAACATCAATCTGTTTATGGTTACAACTTTAATCTATTAAATTTCAAACTTCTATTAAAGCTTATAAATAATAAACATATTTAAAGAGTTTTATTGCGATATTAGGTGTCATCAAGATGCCCAGCTTCATTACTCAACCATCCACAACTTAAATGAGTTCTCTCAAGTAGGATTCATAATTGAAATTGAAACTAAAATTATTTTCTTCCTTTAAGAGTAAGCATATGTCAAAATACTCACCACGATAGCTTAGCAAACCCTCACACGTGCACTAAAAAAAGAAAAATTAGAAGTGAATAAATATCTATGTATTATTAAAGACGACTTGAAGTCAGGAATTAATCCCATGTTAATCTCAGGAAAATTATATGGCTAATTTCAAAGTCAAAATCTGACGATCTATCTTGCAGCACACTTTAACGCTGTTAAATTCCTCTAAAATTTTTTGACTCAACCTAATTCCTATCTGTAGTAACTTTCCTCTAGCATCTATTCTCTATTATCCTCTCTATAATCTACCCAATCAACATTTTCTACACTTCATATTGTACAGCAAAGCTTTTTTGCATAATTCACATGTTAAATCTCTAATCAACGTAATAGAAATGCAGAAAAGGCAAGTCGAAGGGATATTGGCTGGGAAACCTCTTACAATGTGTTTTAAATTGTTACATTTTAAATGAATACAGTTCGAATAAATAAAAAAAGGAAATAGGAAAAGATAATCAGTGAAATAATTCAGAATTGACAGATCTGTTAATAAGGAAGAAAATTAGTGTTATTGATAACTAAACTCACAATTTTGAGTTAAGGGCATTAGATAAGTACTATACATAAGCTGGTACTAAACTATTTTATCTTCAATACTAAGACATCGTGAGGATATAGAGTGTTCATATCACGATGTATATAAACATTCGAGGTTGTGTAACATTGTAATTCGAGGTTGGTCCAAACACTACTTGAATTTGTAGTCAGATGTCATCATCAAGATAATTAATTGCTACTATTGGGTGCTGCAATCTTTTAAATGGAGCTAAAATAAATTTGAATTTGATTTGTAAGTTAGTTTTGATTTGTTAGTCATTTTGTTACCAAGCCAAAATTGGATTGCTGCTGTGTCGAGTTGTCAGCGTCGTTGATTAATGGATTCATCATTATACAACTGAAACCAAGCAGCATTTAAGACAATGGATAGCTTCCGGTGAATCTGCTCCAAAGAAGGAAAGAGTGATGTCATCGTATGCTATGATGACATAATTTACATATAAGTGGTTTAGTAGAATAAACTGATATGATATCTTAAGATTTTCGTTTCGTTGCATATGTACTGGGGGGTCTAAAAAGCTATTTGTGATTTAAAAATATTTATGAATCGGATATGGATTCATCGTTATACAACAGAAGCAAAGCAGCAATTAAAGCATTGAGATTCTTCCGGTGAATCTGATCCAAAGAAGGAAATAGTGACCTTATCGTAAGCTGTGATGACATAATTTACATATAAGTGGTTTAGTAGAATTAACTGATATGATATCTCAAGTTTCTCGATACGTTGCAAATGTGTTGAAGGTTTCAAAAGCTCTTTGTGATTTAAATATATTTATAAATCACAGAGACAAATAGTTTGCTCATTACTTTTCAATGTTTTGAGAATTTTATATAACATGAAAATAATATTCCAAACAATACAGAGAGCTTGTACAGATAACGCCACGGAAGTGGCGTATGCATATAACTCACACAAGAGAAAATTAAAATACAAAAAAAAAATTGTTGAATATTTCATGAGCATTCTGTTAATTTAAAGTTGATTTTCTGTTACTTTAAACTGTTGAAAGTTAAGTTTGAAAAGTACTGTGTTGAAAGTAAAGTTTCTGCTGATTCTATGGTGAGAGTAAAACATATTCCATTTGGTCGAGCTGTTGTAAGGCAGTGAGAGTGGTTGTAAATAAAAATAATTAGTCAATTCAGACCTTTTTCTTTTTTATACTGCAAAACTTTAATTTAAACATTAATGCATCACGAAACATAACATTTGAGACACTACTACACATCTACAGAATTATCAGACATTGCTAGTTCTTCCGCCATTGTTTTCCTGTTCCTCGCCTTTCTCCCTCACTTGACTCGTCTAACGTTCAGTTCTTGCTCTGCTCGTCAAGTTGAGTTGTTCTTCGAACTCGCCTCGCGTTCTTCCGGCTCTGCTCGTCAAGTTGAGTTTTTCTTCAACTCCGAATCAAGTTGAGCCATTATTTTTTTTTCACTAATCCTTACAACTCCCATCGGAGAAAGCACATCCGTCACAAGAGTGTCGATGTGGCCAAAGAAAATAAAGCTCGAACAAGTAATTTGTCCTAATACACACAACAAAAAAAAAAATATTAAGGTAAGAGCCTTCCATCTATGCAGCTCCCACTTAATACAAAAATCATATAAATATGCATACAAATACAGATAAATTTATGAACATCAAACAGATAACATAATTAATAATAATATTTTGAAACCAGTTTATCAACAGTTCACTTATTTTTAATTCCATGTTGCCTCCTAATAGAAAAAGGCCTTGGACACCTTTTCCTTTCATGTGAATAATACCCGAAGCAACAGCAGTATAAATGTACCACTATATATATATGCCACATTTTTTTTTCACATTAAAATTACTGGAGATCTATTTCTTAATGGCACGATAGGGTGAACCATTACGATCATTTAACATGGCAAAAACCTTTCTTTGTATCAGATTTTTTTTAATAAGGTATAAAATGTTATGATCTTCCCCTTTATCAGTTCTCTGGGCAAGATCAGTTCAAAAGCCATCTCCTTCTCTTCATTGTGAAAGAGGCACTTCTTGGGCTGGAATCCATTCACTCCACCTGGGTCAAGGGAGACTGGTTTTTGCCTTCTTTTGCGATTATAAAATTTTCCCGTCTTTGTAAAAAGGTACTTTCTCACCTTGAGTTCAATTACTCTTTCCTTTCTGCTCACCTTACTGTTTTTCCTTCCTTCGGATGGGAACCCTCGTCTTGTTGTGGTACTTATATTTTCTTTCTTTAGGAAACGTATCTGATATCTTTTAAGACGTCTCTTCCCTTGGAATAGAATCGTTCCTTTCTTTGTAAAATTTACATTTTCTTCCTTTCTGGGTGAAACACTTCTTTTTACTCGTTCTATCCTCTTAATTATCTGTCCTAAATCCTTATATTTTTCCAACTATATTGGTTTTAGTATGGGGTTAATTGTTATGAAAGCTCCCTCTGCTTTCTTCTTTCCTTCATTTAAAACACAAGTTTCTTTTCCCAGTTTCTCTAGTCGATTCGGTAAATCTTCTCTTGATTTAATGTGCACATTTAATGTTAGTTCCTCTCTTTCTCCTATAGAAATATTTCCTCCTGTTACATCCTTTTTCCCCCCAATATTCTTTTTTGTCGAATCTCCAACAGTTTTATCTTTTGCTCTTCTTGTTTATCAATATGTTTTTCGTCTTTTTCTTCAATTAGGGTACAGGTTTCATTCTGCATACTTTAAAATTGATTTAACAGATTAGAATTTTCATTTTTCTTGCATTTTTCTTCATAAAGCATATCGTCCACCAAATCTTCACGTACTACAGATATTTGTGCACCTGTGTCTACGATATCATTCAGGATTGTCTTTCCAAACTTGATTTTGAGTTTTCTCTGTTCAAACTCCATTTATTCTCTTCTCAGCTGAGTTTCCAACTCTCTTTGTTTCTGCTGAGCTTCCAATTCCAACTTTCTTTGTTTTTGCTGAGCTTTCAGCTCTCTTTGTATCTGCTGAGCTTTCAGCTCTCTTTGTATCTGCTGAGCTTTTAGCTCCATTTGATTTTTCTTAATTTCCTCAAGTCTAGTATTAATGATCATCTCTAATGTTCCCTTTACAAATTCTTCATTATAAAATTTACTTTCCATAATAATTTTCCTTAGATCTATAATCTTCATTTCGGGAGTTGGATTTTCTCCCATTTCTTCAGCCAAATTACATAAATCTTCTTTTCTATCCTTAGTTAAAAATACCATGGTGCTTGATGTTTAGGATCTCCTTTTTTATAATATATATAGATATATAGATGGATAGAAAGAGGAATATAATTCTTAAAAGTAATAGGGATTTTCTAATAATGTGTACAGAAAAATAAAATATAACTCTGACAATAGATATATCAGGTTAAATATAATATTACATTTCTAAAACATATTACATATTAATGGATACCAATAACCAGAGTCTTTCTCTTAATACTAACTATGTCAGTCCTTGAGAAACAGTAATTAAAAAATATTCAAATAACTAGAAAATAAATCTCTAATAACCATCGATGTGTAATCAATGAGCATTATAAGTAAACAAACTGTTCAAATTAATAAGCTACAATACTCCATTCACAGAAGCATAAATCAGATCATTCAAAAAAAATTGACAGAATTAAGAACAAACACTAAACAAATTTTGTGTTCTCAAAGCTGTCGATAATCATTAAATATCAAAACATTCGATGCAATTATTATTTTTTTTTTCACAACTCAATTTTGTAAAATTTCATATAATGAATATGTTAAATATCACAATAAAAAAATGTTCTTTTATCAGAATACAATCCACATAAAATAAATAATCAAACTTATTTATTTTATTCTATTCCATTCTTCAACATTAAATATCTCATCAAAAATGTACTTGCACAATCCTAATGCTTAGAATATTCGTTAAGAATAAATTTCAAGGGCATAGCCATACAATAAAATAACATCAAATAAAACCCACAATTCTGTCAGAATTGACTATTTATAACAGGCATAAATATTGATACGATTTACATAGAAAAGAAAAAGAAAAACAAATCACGAAAAAATAAGAATCGTTCTTATTGAAATCATACCATAAAAAAAGTTAAAAATAAATTAGCATGGTGCCAAAACAGAATATGTTCATAGGAATATACTGATATAAAAATTCTAGATACTAGTTTTCTTTTCGAATTGATAAATGCAATTATTAACCACTATACATTGAATCAAATTGAAACGAATGTATTATCAATTACAAATATGCAGGTCGCACGTGTGTTTCTTAAGCCTACTTTAACCATCTGGGACGAAAATTCTTAATCCAGGAAAACAGATATATATTTTTTTCTTTCTGGAAAAACAAATATGTAAAGAACAGCAAAATAACACTCGAAATACTCATGTTTTTTTTCTTTTTTTTTTTCCTTTCCTGAGAAATTTATTCTATTTTTCCTGGCGGATTTTTCTTTTCTCTCACGAGATATATAATTCTACATTCCGTGATGGAACAAACATTGATAAATGCAATTATAACCAAAATACATTGAATCAAATTAAATCGAATGTATTATGAATTACAAATATGAAGTTTGCACTTGTGTTTCATTAAGCCTACTCTAATTATCTGGGACGAAAATTTTAAATCCAGGAAAACAAATATATATTTTTTCTTTCCGAAAAAAACAAATATGTAAAAAACAGCAAAATAACACTCGTAATACTGACGTATTCTTTTTTTTTCTTCTCCGGTGAGAAATTTATTCTATTTTTCCTGGCAGAAAATTCTCTTTTCTCTGACGAGAAATATAATTCTACGTTCCAGGATGGAACAAACTTTCAAATCTAAACTTTTAATAAATTTCGCGCAAACAATTAAAATAGTAATCAATGGGAGCATGCATTTACACAAAATATATGAAAGCTCTCACCTGATACGATCCTGTCGACTGCACCAGTAAAACACGTTCCATTTGGTCGAGTTGTTGTAAGGCGGTGATAGTGGTTGTAAATAAAAATAATTAGTCAGTTCAGACCTTTTCTTTTTTAAACTCCAAAACTTTAATTTAAATATTAAAGCAGCAAGAAACAACATTTGAGATACTACTACACATCTGCAGAATTATCAGACAGTGCTGGTTCTTCCGCCATTGTTTTCCTGTTCCTCGCTTTTCTCCCTCACTTGACTCGTCTAGCGTTCAGTTCTTGCTCTGCTCGTCAAGTTGAGTTGTTCTTCAACTCCGAATCAAGTTTCAACTACGAATCTTTACTGATGATAATTTAACGTACATGGTAACTATTCATGACACATACACCTTTTTCTGGTTTCGTTAGACGCGAATCCTGCATGAAAACTTATGGACTATAGAGATCATTCCCGTTATTTGTAAGCATGGATATATGCTATACAGCATGTGGTACAATCATTCAAGATGATACTGTATTCGAATGGTCTAATTTTTATGTGCTACTCCATAATTGCATTCAATTTTGCGATGTGGAAATATTAAGATATCCGATTACGTTAAAAACTCGAATTTCGGAGAAAGTAACGATTTTTTTTATTTATCCATTAAAATATTAGAAATCTTCTCTTTCTAAAGCTACCTTCCATTTTTAGCTTCGGTAGATAGAAATCAAGTTATAAATATTTTATATTAGACATTTACTTTGTTTTCTGAACAAGTTTTAACTTCCAATCCATTTTCTGAAGAATATAATTTTCAGTATCTTTACAATTTTTGATAGGTAATATCTCGAATGGTGTTTTCTATACATTGATAGAATTTGTTAGAAATATTTTTCATATTATTCTTAAGATTCTAAATTAGAATTTTTTGTAATGTAGGGTATATAAGTAGATTTATTCACATTTTAATATTTAAGAATGGAGGAATTTTTTAAGGGAAAAGGCGTGTTGTTATTTTAACTCATAATAACTCTACAAATAATATGAATAATTAAAAAATCCTTGTTCAGGCTCTGTACAGGTGTCGTATAAATACTTGTACTGAATAACAATGTTATAGAAAGACTTTTCATGAAAGGATAATCTTTTGAAAATGTGCTATTTTTTTTTGTTGTTGTATTCTAAAAAGTTGCATTTTTGAATTTTTTAATTATAATAAAACTTTTGAAATGCTTTTTCTACATACATTCTAATTTAGATGACACTAAATAACAAAAAACAATTTATTGATATATAAATTTTTTCCAAACTCTTAAGTCGTTTCAATAAGAAACAGGATGATATCGCTATGACAATTTCTTAAACACTGCAATCGTAAAAAAAGAAGGTATCTAAACATGAATTAAATAAAAGTATTGAAAACATCTGGAAAAAGAAGAAAATTAAAAACCACTGATCTTTAACGGTTACGATTGCGAGCCGTTTTTGAATAAATAACAATAATTCGTTTGGGCAGACTTACTTTGTAATGGATATTTGATTGCCTAAACTGCTCACAAAACTCTGTGTTTTCAAACCAGAAATAATGCCTTAGATAATCAAATAATGTTCATTGTTCCTCTTTAGGTAACAACATTCTGTCAAGCAACGATGCAACCGATTTTGGGCTTAAGCAATGTGATTTGTTATAGAAGTATGACAACCGACCACATTTAAAATAAAAATAAAAATGTGGATCAAGTGTCCAAATGTCCATTGAAAGGTTCAGCCCCGCGTAAAAAGGTCAACAGGAAAAACGAAATAGTTCATACAGTAGAGTTACCAGAAAAACAATTCTGGATTTTACAACGTTAAAAAATTTTATGGTAAGGCTACCAACTTGGTGATTTATCGCCAAAACAGAAAATATTTCTTTGCCAGGCAATACGATAAATTTAGATCAATCAAATAAAAAGAAAAATTCATTTATTTTGTTCTCCCTCCCCCATCTTCACAGAAATGGCAATAGTGATCTCTGTTGTCGATATTTTGAACTAGTTTCTTGCTCTTCATACAAAATTCCTCACTAGCATGAATATAATAGGATACAGATACTTTTAAATCCCGTTTCATTTTCTCAACGAACATTTGAAACATCTAGTAAGTATATTATATGATGATTCTTTACTTATTCTTATAAGCTTCGTATTAAATTTTCTTTTTCACTCCTTTTAAACAGCATCTGAGCTGAGAAGGTCAACACATTTTTTTTTCAGTATTGAAGTAATTTTATTTATTTATTCCTTATTTGTTTATTTTTTGCTCCTGAGGAATCTTTTTGGATGCTCTCATGTAATATGTTTGAATCACTAAAAAAATCTCATTCACTCTCTCTATATATAAAAAAATATTTTCATTGCCCAGTCAAGATACGTACTTTTTACGTCTTCTTTCTTCTTTTCTTTTTTCTTTTATCTACATTTTTCCGGGCTGTTAATTTCTACCACAAGATTTCCAATCTCTTTTTTAGGTATTTTTTCCCTCCATTTGCTATAAACTTTTTCTCTTCTTTTTTTTTAGTTTTGACCATTCACCATTTCTTTTCGTTATTGAAGAGGGAAGAAAAGAGAATTTTTTTCGTACGTTTATCTCTTTATAAATTGTTTTTTATTATATATGGGCTACAAAGAACTCTCATACATAGTTCTGCATCAATTGTTTTTATCGGTGCTAGGAAGAAATAAACAATAATTCTCTCTTTGATTTTTTTTTAATGCACCGGAGAAAAATATTTTTTATTTCAAACATCATTATTTAATTCATGGTTAGATTGTATAAAGAGCATCCTTTGTTTGATGAATGGAGTTTCAGAAAAAAAAATGTCCTATATATAACCCGTGGTTTTTTAAATATTGGATTTTCAAAAATACTTATTGTAATAATATTATAATTATTTAATCTAAAAATGAATATCACCGAGATTCTTTTATTTATTTCGACCAATTCTAATGATTTCAAATAAAAAAAAGTATTAGATTACTATTTTATCAAAATTAAGTTATACTTTAAACTTTTGAAGGTAAGTTATAAAGAAATAAATCCATTTAATGTGGTTTGAGAAATGAGAAAAAATGTTTTACTATTGCAATATAAGCAAAACAATCTACGTTTTATATTTATTCCTTTTTAACTGTCAGTTATGCTTATTAGTACTGCTCTAGATTCACTAATGTATTCAATAAAAATTAGTTAGTTAATTTACAAATCGGCTTTTCAGATATCTGCTAAAATGTTATGCTGTTAAAGTTCGTTTCGAACTACCCGAATTTCTGAAGAGTTTGTAGCTAGTAAGCCACACAAAACATGCTAATTCAAAACTAAATTATTAACCAAATAATTTAACGAAAAGTGAAAAAAACGAAATTGTAGGCCTCAACTCAAGGTAAATGAAAAATTAAACAATTTAACAGGTAATAGTGTGTTGAGCATGGAAAAAAATAATAAATTATAACTAAGTAAGAAATATCGTGATACAAGAAATGAACCAAGTTTAAAATTTTGGTGTTATCTCTCCTAAAGACAATCCGACTTAGATTCTCTAATGCTTCTATAATGTTCTTCATTGATATTCTTCTTCAGAAAAAAATTGGTATTTCTCTTCACTTTACTTCTCCGAAAGCTGTTAATCTTCTGATATGTAAAATGAAATTTTCTTCAAATCTTTGTGTACTATTGCAAATAATTTCGGGAAACAAATCACATCTTGATCATTATTAGATTCACAGCGTACTTTATATGTTTAATTATAAATATTGTAATATTTTTTTGAATGAACTTTACTTCATATATAATAAAATACATTAAATCCTGCATCCTAAAACTTTTTAGAAATCACTGTTTACTCGCAAAAGTATAATTTTTATTATATTAAAAATAAAACGAATTTTAATATGAGACAGTTGAACAATAAACTTCCTTCGGGAAGAGAAAGAAAAGAATTTTTCGTATACTTACGTATATAGGTTTCACAAACTTTTCTTGAATATCTTTCAAAATCTGTATCAAGGCTATCAAAAGATAAGAAAATTTTTCTAAAAGCATAAAAATGATTTCGCATACATGAACATTTTAAATACTTTCATCAAGTAAAATAAAATTCAAGTAATTATAATTTATATCATTTTGCTGATATATCAGTATCCTTTATAAGTAGAACTTGTTAAGTCAATTAAACATTTATTTTTTTTTAAATTGTTGGTCACAATTTTTATTTATCAATATATATATTGTTAAGAACATGCCTTGATGCTTCTTTGCAACCCTTCTCTTAAAAGTAAAATAGGAATTTATATATATATGTCAACAGTTAGTAAAAGAAAATTTAATCAATAGCCCCTTCCCCATGTCAATTGATTTGGAAACAATTTGGCTTTTCTTGGCGAGAAACTTTGTGACTTTGGCGAAAAATGGAAAATCCCTCGAAGGTGCTGGAACTTTGATGAAATATCGGTAAGGAAGACAGTTAACGACATCTCGAGAATTTCCATATGTGACGTCACGTC